>VZRR01000409.1:83286-103163 GCA_013398015.1 Oreocharis arfaki
AATTGTCAAATATTAATAGGGGTTAATTTACTTATTTAAACATTTCCAATTTACACAGATTTGCCATTTTAGCAGGGCTCCCTGTTATTTCAGGACACTTTTCCTTACAACTTACCCTGGGAGGAACATGTCATAGTACAGCCATCTATAGAAGAGAGGAGCACTACAAGAAACCATCTCCAACTCCTCTCCCCAGCTGTGCTCTTTTTCCCAGTTCCTAAATTTAGTAGAAAAAGCGACTTTTCTTTGCACTTGGTGTGTGACTGGGGAGGCTGATGACAGATTCCTGCCCACCTGCCCTTCGTGCTGCACCTTGTGAGCAGGACAGGTACAGCCTCCCCCTTCCACAACAGGGAACTATCTGTGTTTGTACAGCTGCCCAAAACTCGGGGCAGCTTGAGTGCCCAGGGAGCTGAAACACATTGACCTGATTTTTTTGTCACCTAGCTATTGGCAGGTGATGATTCTCAGCTGTTTTCAGCAATGTTCTGTGACCTATGAGTAATTCCTTTGGCAACACAGACTAAACCAGACTTGCCATTTAATCAGGGATAGGTCAGTGTTTAACCACTTGATTGTTTTTCTGGAAATGTGATGTGTGTATCCTGAACCCTACAATGAGCTTGTTAGTGAGCAAAGGGGAAGAACAGACACTCGGAAAAGGTCATGAGAAAGGAGACTTTGTTGTTGCTGTACCGCAAGAAAGATAATCAGGAGTGTCTCAAACTTCATTAGCTTGAAAACTAATCTCTGACTAAATTCCATTTCATTTAAAAATCCCGGGTTTAAAACATCTCTGGAAATTATTGGATAGTTATAACAGAAACTGATACAAGTGAGCACAGAGACAATAAGCTTAAAATTCACAGAGCCATTGGCTTTTGGGGTATTATAGCAGTGATCAAACAGTGTTCTGGCATTGTCTTGAGAAGTTTCTGCTGCAGTGTATAGTCTAGGCTGTCCTTGCTGAGCTGCCATCCTTCTGGATGCATGCATTTGAAATCATAATAATGATCATAGGATCCCTTCTAATTTTGCTGTAATTTAAACACTGCTTTCTCAGCTCCCTGGCCCTAATTGCAGCTCATTGAGGCAGCCAGCCACACTCACCATGCAGACTGGAATAACTGCCTGCTACCAAACAAATGGAAATGAGGAACTGAAACAACTGCTTTGCTGTGCTTTGCAGAATGGGCTCTACCAGGTAATGGATCACAATCAAGAGGTAGAAGTCCTTGGGTTACTTTGCATTTTATCTCCCCTGTGGGTACAGTAGAACTTTACAAAAGAAACCAGGCCAGGTTTAAAAGAGCTGCGTGGCCCACACGACACTTCAGTGAACTCAATTTGCAGGGCAGGGCTACCTCGGAGCCTGGAAACCACAACTCTGTGCTCCGATCAGTTTTTTTTTGGCAGCAGTGGCGTCATTGCTGATAGCTGCTCACTCCTGTTGTGTTGGTATTTTTGGCTCTTTGCCTCTGAGATTCCACCGGGATTAGTAGCATGGAGATGGTGATTACTGCCACAGAAATAATAGGAAGAAAGTCACTTTAAAACATGAAAGGAAAGAAGGGATCTTTTGGAAACCCGTGGCAAAGGCAGGACTCAGGTTCACATATCCCTGTAGCCAGGAGGATCCATCACAGCCCCTCTTGACAGAGCTGTAGGAAAGTGAAATGTCTCCTGGCTGGGAAGCAGACACATTTCTTCCCTCATCCCTGAAACAGCAGCTTGCCTGCTATTCTCTAAAACACACTATTGGTGTTGAAACGAGCCCTGTAATTCCTTTCTCTTGGCGGTAATGACATTATTAGCATGACATTGTAGAGCACAGTTCACTCTGGGCTGGTGCTGCAAGCATCACTGGAGGAGTGCTGGGTGGAATATATCATTTATATAGGGGAGAAAACTAAGGTTAGGGCAACTGCTTGCTCTGTAGTAGCCAGCAACTGGCAAACTGAGGCTACCCATAACAAGTACCACACTTTTTGGATGAAACCCAAGTTTTTAGCAATAGTTTATGCCACTGATTCTTCAGTTCCACTATTTACTGGTTTTCTAATAAGTCTAGCACTTTTTTGGTTTGCTTTTTAATGGGGATGCAGGTGTACTGAGAGGATGACAGATAGAGCTTAGAGCTGCTGAAAACCAAATTATGGCTTTTGAGTTTCATTTCCAGCTCTGTAACTGACTTACTGTATTTTAATTTCCTGTCCATAAACTGTGGCTGAAGTTCACTGTACTGTTCTCAGAGAGGCTGTAAAGGTGGATTATTTTGCATTTTAAATTTTAACTGTGAGATTTATTGATAGAAGCCCTTAAGATCTATAAAGCAATGCAACATAATTAATGCAATATATGTAATCATTGAAGTAATGTGCACATTTGTTAAAGTCAATCTACATCAGATTATCTTTGCTGAAATGTGGCTGAATAGATAAATGAGCACTCAAATATTCTGAATGTGCTGTGGAAGCAGGTAGTTTTTTAGAATTAAAGGCCATGGTTAATTTCTTCTCCAGCATCACCAAACTTCAGCCCCAAGTCATCAGTTTAGGTAATTCAGTTTCTAATTAGCCATCAGTTAATAGGCTATTGGATGTTTCTGTGTCCAAGAACTATGGATTTGACAACAGTGCAGCAGCTATTGTTCCCTAAAATACTGCTGAGTAGGCACAAAGAGAGGATCTGGAGTTGAGAAAAAGAAAAAGCAAGCAGTGACCCAGAGAAATACCAAACTTGGAGCCTGCCCACATTGAAATTAGGCCGAGAGCTGCTTTGCCTACCTTTCCATAATCACAATATTGGAAGACGGCAACAAAAATTTGCCTCTGTGTATCATGTTTTGTTGCTTCTTGGAAGTCCTCAGCACACTTATGGAGATATTCCATGATTTCTTGGAACTTGTCACTTGAAACATGTTCTGTGTAGGCAAGGACAAGCTATGGAGAGAAAGCAGCAGTGGACATGTTAAGCTCATGCTTTCTTCAAGCATTTTCACCCTTAGTTGAACTCCTAAAAATCTATTGTGTGCAATGAGATATTGAGGAATTTGTAATTTAATCTGCCAACATAACACAGACTCGGTGCCTACTTCGTTCTCCCCTTCAGAAGAAACAATATTCTCCAAACAAGCCTGGGACACTGCAGAAATGTGCCCTGAACGGTTCCTTTCCTGGTCCAGAGGTCACTTATCAAGCTCAGTGGTTCAGAGAGCCTGGATCAGATCCCTCCTATGAAATGTTGTGGCTTAAGGTCAGTTTTCTTGTGGAGGATTTAAGTTCTCCATGGTTTCCTGCAGCATTTAGTATTCCTGACTTTACTCCCAAGGAGGCATTTTGAGCCATTACATTGTGCACAACTGACAGTCACTCAACTCTCAAATGCCACAAAATGAGCATTGCCTACAATTTCAATGTTTAGAGGACCAGCTGGATACAATAAAAAAAATGAAAGATCCTTTTGAAAATGAGCCTGCTGTCACCCAAGTCCTCTGACACTGGGAATTCTACTGACTCGAGATTGATTTTACGTTCCAGCCTTGGAGACACTTTAACACTTTGGATTTATAGCCATGTGGCTTTTATGAGCAAAAGCAATATGGTTCTAAAAATGTGGTGTGCATGACATAAATAATAATGGCCATCAGAATAAACCACAATCCCAGAGCCTGGGCTGAATTACTGTAGCAGGTTTCTGGAGCCAGCCACACTAACAGGGAGCCCATACAGTTAAAAGGAGGAATTTCCAAAGCACAGAACGTTTCCCATTATCCCATTTTGAGAGTATGGATACCTGACATAAGTGCTAAAACATCTTGGACTTGTTGAAATGCCACACAGGCATTAACCAGCTGAAATATTAATATATGTTATTATTATTCATGTCTATATTGGATAATTTCCAAATATATGGGACAAGTGGAAAAGAGATGAAGAGCAGAAAAAAAGCAGTGGCCTGAGGGGTGGCTGGTAGGAAAGCAGAATTCCTAATGCAATGTGGGTTTTTTCTTCATTTCAGCACAAAAAGAGGATGTAGGTCGGAGAGAAGGTGGCATATCTGAGGCTATGAGTACCCACCAGCTCTTGGGGTTATTAGAACCCAGAGCCCTGTGACAGAGGAACCTTAAAGGTGAGGCTCTTGGGATCAGGCAGGTTGGACAAGCAGCTTGTTATTTTGGATGTCACCTTGATGACACATCCAAAGGCTCCTGCACTAATACTGTGTCTAACAGCTTCACAGGACACTGTTTACAAGCACCATGTGGGCAGGAGGCACCATCACAGTCTTAAGCTTTTCTTAGCTGATGTATAAATTACTGTACACATAATTAACATACATTTGTTTGTTATCAACCGAGAGATTTTGACACCTCTCCAAAGAACGCTGGCACACCTCCTCCTTGCTACCCAGAGACCTTGGTGTAGTTTGTGAACACATTATCATCATAAACAATGGATTTGTTCTTCTCGTTCCTACTGATCTCACAGAAATCAAGAAAGCCACATGCAATCGTGGAAAATAATCTCACCTTTGAAGCCTGATTCTGACCCTGCAAAGGCAATGTGAGCATTTCCCTTGGTGCCAATAGCTTTGTGCCAGACTGCTGGGGGTTCTGTGTGTTAGAGCACAAAGCCTGTGAAATAAACCATTAAGGGCTGGTCTCTGGGATTTAAGTGCTTTTCATATAAAAGACCCTACGAGGTTGTCACGAAGGATGTAAAAGTACAACAGCCACTGTTCTGCATTTCTGAAAAAAAAACCAAACCCAAACCCCCAAAACAATGATGTGTGAGGTCTCTCTACTGAGTTTCTAACAGCCTTTAAGTAACCCAAAGCTGCACTGAACTCAAGGAAGAAAAAAAAGTGCTCTTTAATTTTAAGGTCCATTAAAAGCAATGTTTTCCACATGGGAAAGGGCCGTGAGCAGTGCAGAGGAAGAGCATCTCTTTCTGGGTTTGGTGGATGATGGAAAGGGGTGAACAAAGGTAAATTGTAGCTGAGGATTAGAAGCAGCCCTGTCCTGATGATGAAACAGTCCCCAAGGGAAGTGATGAAAGCCTCATCATTTGATTCAATTAAAACTGGACTGGAAAAAGCATCAGAGAATATGTTCTGAGAGAACATTCCTGGCAAATCAGACTGCCTGACAGCCCATGTCTTTTGTGCTTCTGATCTCTGTTGTCATATCTTTAATTGAGTTAAGATAAAGAGTACACAAAGTATATTTTAAATAGTTTTCTAATGCTAATGGAGCATGAATTCATTCAGTGATTATATATCTGTACCATAGGGGTTATGGACTGCTGCTTCATTGCAGTGACAAAAGCAATTCTCTGGGCTCTCATTATCCACAATAGTCTTCTTAATTAGATGCAATAATTCTGAGGTTAAATTCAAAAATATCTCATTTCATGCTTAAAAAAACCTTCAACAAGTTACCATAAAAATGCATCTCTGTGCAAAATACCAAACATGTGAGTCTCCTGAGAGGGAAGAAGGCACAAA
This sequence comes from Oreocharis arfaki, assembly GCA_013398015.1. NCBI lineage: Eukaryota > Metazoa > Chordata > Aves > Passeriformes > Paramythiidae > Oreocharis > Oreocharis arfaki. The sequence continues at coordinate 88,795 of VZRR01000409.1, forward strand.
AAAATCACACATGGTTGCCTGGAATTAGTCTCTGCACAGCTGCTTTATACTCTGGTTTTAATTATTATAACAGCACCCACTAGCACTGCTGCAATGAGAGTCTGCCATTATTCCTATCCTAAACACCCCTTTTCACAGGTTTAATTACCCAGCCATAAAATCTGCCTCTGTCGCAGGTAGAAATTGCTGGCAAAGCCTTGGCCTGGACAGCTTTCAATAAATATACTTTGAACCAATTTGGTCATTTTCAGCTTGAGGAGCAGCAGAGTAATGGGGTGAAACTTCCAACTACATTTATGATTTTGATGAGTTGAAACCACACTTCTGAAGTTTCCCAATGACAGCTTTTGATCTTAAAACTACTTGGTTATGCTTCATGAATATTTATGAGACTTGTTGCAGTTTGTTTATGGTTCACACCAGTGATAGTTCAGGACAAAAGCTTCTCATCCCAGGTCCTCGTGGTTTCGTTCTTCTCTGGTTAATGGAACTTAGTCAGAAATAACAATACTGTGAGGATGTTACTAATTACCTCAGGCTAATGGTTGTAGTGGGACACCAAACCTCCTGTGAGCAGCCAAGCAAAGTCTGAATTCACAAGTGATTCAGGGCTTTGACATTCCAGAAAGGGACGGGGAGGGGTGTCCTAAAAACCACTGCTCCCAGAGTAACTTCCCAAAGAGCAGCACAGGCTGCAGCTCCGAGGAAAGCAAAACACTTCCCTCCTGCTGGCCAGAATGGAAGTGTTGTGAAAGAAGAGGATGGAGATGGAATGTGAAATGTCCAGATACAACCAGTTACGTGGGATGCTGGAGAAGGGAAGCCCTTCACTTACTCCCCAGGGAAACGCTGATACTTTGTGATAAACACCACATTCTGAACCTTTGTGAACACACGTTTCTCACCTTCGTGAACTCATCTAGGATTACTGTTTTTTCCAACGTGTTTAACATTTTCAGCTTCCTGTCATGGGTTGCTGGTAAAAAAAAAATGAAGGGATATTGGTTTAGAAAGCAACAGTTGTGATTTTGCATATTGTACACATACTGTTGCACATTGTGCTGTTACATTAACTTTCTTCTCATGTTGGATGCCATTTATTTGAGGTTATCCCACAGTAGCTGAAGCATCTGACTGTACAGAGACCATCTAAATCTGCTTGCATTTCTCTTAGCGAGAATATGCATTTAGCTATTCAGAACTGTAGAGTCATATTTATTCTTGGCATAAGTTGGTGCAAATTGCAATGATTTTAACAGTACTTACGACTAATTATGTGAGGGAGGAAATGATTTTTGATTTAACAAACAGATAAAACTGCCTTAGAACTCTGGAGACATGGATTCTGCTTTGCAAGAGTGGAATCTGAAAATCATAGTAATTTTCTCAAGAATATGGGAATATTTTTACTGGTGATGATATTCAAAAGTATGTTTTGGTCAGCTTCTGGGCTGCTATAATGGAACTGAGAAGAGACATCAAACATCTACATAGGTTTCTGAATGAGTTCTTTGAGCACAGACATGCTATTTCTGTTGGCATTATTTTTCTGTTCTTTCTTCTAAATATATCAGGAGTAATGAGAAGATTCATCATTGAATGCATTTATCTCTTGTTGGTTAAGATGTTCCTAAACTGTACATTATCTTTATTAAACTATAAAACAGAGTGTAACATTCTGTTAATGTATATTGAATGCTATTAAATGAAATAAATGAAGAAATGGAGCCCATTACTGAAATAGTACAGAGAGCACCCCCAGCATCTGGAGAGCAAATATCTGGGCAGGAAATTCCTTCACAATCTCATGTCCCAGGGTCTGTTTGCACTGGGGAACCACAGCTCCACAGCAGGAGCACAGGGGCTGTGTTTGGCAGTCACACAATGTCCTACCAATATTGGATGATTACTGAGAGGAACAAAATCTGTAATACAGAAAAGGGCTGAGCAAGGGCGAGCTCCAGGCAGAGGTGACTCCAGCAGCAACAGAAACACTCTCTGGAGTGCCCTGTTTATCATCCCAAATCAGCAAAGGCACATTTGTTATCACTGATGATCATTATAGGCTCCAGATGCAAAGGGCTGGCAGCAGGCTCGTGTTGCCACTCCAGTGTTCCTGGCTCTATTCAATTATCATCATCTGGGGAGGTCAAGTGTGAGCTATATAAAGTGGACAGGAATTATGGAAATCTTTCTGAGCTGAGTGCTCTGGTAGAGAGGCCCTGGGCTGTGTGTCACTGGGTGCCTGGGACTGGCCAAGGGAATGGCTCGTTGAGATGGGTGAGATTGGGTGGAGCATAAGGTAAACCTCAGCACTTCCCCTGAAACCATGAAAGGTAACAACACTGGCAGACTTTAATTTTGTAGATCCCACCTTTGTTCCATACCTCCCATATGCCAGTATTTCCAAGACTTCCCATGAGACAAACACTGTCTTATAGGGCAGGTGAAAGAGGAGGCTGGTACAGTGATTCTTAAAAATAGCAGTAAGAACATGGCAGTGTCTGGCTAAGAAGGGCTGCAAGTGGAAAGGGCCTGAATCTGGTCTTTTTATCTCTCTGAAAGATTTTTTTAAACTTTTTTCTATACTTTTCACAATCATATTAATGAATTACATGGTGGTTCAGTCTCTTTCCAATCTCTCTGAAGATTTGTGGTTCATACCCTGATGTAACTACCCTTAGAGATTCGTCCTCTATTATGAAATCCATTTGCTGTTTGCTCACAGTTCACATCAGAATTCAGTTCACAGCAATAAAACTAAGGAAGACACATTGAAAACTTGCCTTTTCTCATGTGTTCAGGAATAGAATCAGTGACATCTGGAAAAAACCTCAGGGCACTCTGAACCTAAAAATCAAGGTCATAGTCAGAGGCCTGTGTCATGCAGACAACAGTAGACAATTACTAAAATAAATCACCTGGAATAATCAGACATATGGGCCATACATATAGGTAAGATTTGTGGACAACACCCTGTCCCCTGATCCTGTGGTGGCAGAGCCATCACCCATCCTTGTGCCCCATGCTGCCATGCCAGGGCACATGGCACTAGCACAAATGTCCTTTTCCTCCTGTCTGGAACAACCACAGCAAGATCTCCCCTAGTTACCCGTGCTGCTGGGACTCTGTAACCACCCTCCACTGTCCACTCCTTGAACAGAGTTGCCAATGCCTCCTTTCTCCTCGCTGTCTCCTCAGCCTTCTTTCTCTCCATCTCCTCCCTTGCCTCACGTTTGTTCTTTGCCTCAGCCTTCATCTCGACCAGCCTGTAGGACATGGGAACATGGATTACAAAGACACCATTATTAGCATACTTATGATTGATTAAGCCTACCCTAAAGAAGAAAACAAAAGGAAGTAACTTTTTGCTGAAATTCCTGTCTATGTGGAAGACATTTAATGGAAAATCATCTGTGCAGCTCTCCTAGTTTTGTGTAATTTCAACAGCGATACATTTTACCTTCACATTTATAATGACATTCATCATTTATTGTGTAGATGTCCTTCAATTTCCTTTCAATTCTAGCAGGGAGACAGGTGCATAATTTTGCTACAGTTGATTTACCAACAAAATTGCATCAGTCTTCATTGTCTCCAAACCCAAGTACCTTTTCACACAAGCACTTCACTGCCAAAGAACAATGTTCAATGAAATTTCTGAAGCAGCCTCGCACAATAGAGCCCTCAGTGCCTTAGGACAAGGATAATACCTCAGCCTCTCCATCATTTTGAACACACAGAGTTTGCAGGTTTGGACTGTAGCTCCCTTTCTTGCTCCTTTTCTTCTCTAATCACCCAGCCATGTTTTTCCCAATCCTCCATTTCATACAACAAAAGAACTGAATAAAATTGATCCTGAACTCATCTGCTTTGATTTTTGAATTTGTTAATTTATGAAATGGGGTAAAAAAACCTTTAGGAAGGTCAAAATGCTTAAAGCCAAATGATCAGTTTGTATGGAAAGAACAGCTCTTGTTCACAGAGGCTGCTGGAATCTCTGCACTGAGGCAGCTGCTCATCTTCATGGCCTTCACACCCTCTGTAGCTACTCAGAGAAAGGGGAATTGCTCCTCTTTTGTACCTCCAAAACTCCAAAAACTCTATTTTAGCTAATGATTTCTGCTCCCTTCTTCCTCGTGTTGCACATGCTGTGAAATGGGCAGATCCTGTCCCTGCTCTCTTCTGCTCCTCTGGGGTCATCCTACCGATTATAACCCATCAGTATTTTCTTTAATGAACAGAAAGACCTGTTTTACGTGTCACAGCAATACACTTTGATCACAGCCAGTTTTATCACAAGGTCCTTGTTCTTCATGGCCATTTATCACAGAGGTTTCTTAATGAATCATTTGGTTCCTTAATCGATGGTGGGCATTGCACAAGTGCTGCTGAGGCAGCTCAGCCTCGGGCACTTTGATAGCAGGGGAAGGGTAAAATATTTTCCCATCCTCTGACTCCTTCCCAGAGCCAGAGGACAGAAGGAATGCAGCAGGTACCAACCTAAGTGGACAAACAGATTTTTCTCCAATATCTGCTGCAGGCAGAAAGAGAAAACCAGACCATTTGTAGAGGTAGCTCCTCCTCTGGAGCCATCTGCAAGCTGGGAGCAGAACCTGGGCTGTGCTCGGAGCTGCCAAGGCGCTCTGGTGATTGATTTGGGCAGTGTCCAGCACAAGATACATTCTGTGCTGCACCTGCACTGGGCTGCAGTTTTGCACTCATTTCTAGGGTCCTAAAACTGGGCAGCTGCATCCTCTGCCTGGTGTCCCTGGGGTGGGACAAAACGTTTCCCTCTCAGACAATAATGGCAAAACAAGGATAGGAGCACCAGGCACCCACTGCAAAATGAGCTCGTTTCGGATCAGACATTTCCAGAAAAGATGAGATGGCAGCGAGGTGACTTCTCCCTGCAGAACCAAACATGTTTCCTCAGGAAGAGAGCTGCCTGCCTCCCACACAGGGATGGGTGACTCAGCCTGAAGGGCTCCCATCCCTGGACAAAGGCTCAGTTTCAGGTATCAGTCCATGTGCATAAGGAATTTCTCCCATCTGTTCTCCTTCCTGCCTTGACTCCCAGTCAGGTGGCAGTTAAGGAGAAACTGGAGGAAGTCCAAGAGAACTCACTGAGGATGGGGAAGTGTTAGATGTGAACCTGGGGTGAATCCTGCCTTTCCTGAAGGTAATGCCAAGGCTCCCAGCACCTTCATTTGGGACAGAATGTCATTCCTCACCTTTCTGGTGCTTATGTGAGAGATGTTGAGCACAGACTGGCATTGCTCTTGTAGCACTTCTTTCCCATTTGAAATCCAGTGACTCACATGAGTCTCTCTGCTGTGTGGTGCTGGTAAAATCCTGTGTTGATGTGATTTAAGAATCCCATGCAAATCCCACAATACAGCCATCACAAATATGTAAATCCTGAGCTGCTGTGAATGCAAATCTCATGATACTACTACCAGTGGATATGCAAAACCTGCTACAGCCGTGATTACAGAACCCCCCTGGCAATGCTGTCTATGGAGATATTTATTTCTGTAAGTTTGACAGTCACTTCCTCTGCATCAGCTCTGAGAGCTACAAATTGAGAATCTGTCTCCAAATGTAAAGATGGGCTTAACAGCCAAGGTCAAGATAACAGGTCATGGGTAGCCAACTCTTTGCATTCAACAAGAAAATCTGTCCTCTCCAGAAATAAGCTCTGATGCACAATGAAACCAAGAGTATTTTAGGAGGGGAAAATAAACCCATAAAACAGAACCAAACAAAAGCCCAATCCAAAACCCCAGGAAATTTTATGTGTTTTAATTTAATTTCTTTTTCAAAATAAAACTGAGATGTGGTCCTGTATCCAGGTGTCCCTCTGTGAAGCAATATGAATGGTAAAACTGCTCCCAAAGCAAAGGTGTGACAAGGCTGACATCCTAAACATCCCCCCCGAACAGCCTGTGCTTGAGTAAAAACTCACTGAAAGACATATTTCCCCAGCTCATCTGTTTCAGTGGACCAACATTTAAAAAATAGAAAATAAAACTGAAAATCTTTTACCAGTGGCTGTATGAAATTCACTTCTCACACTGCATTGCTGTATTCATACCAGGCATGTTCCTGCAAACTGCAGCAGTATGGTTAATGGGAATGTGGAGACAGAAGCTCAGATAGAGAGATTTAACATATCCTTTTAAGCATTATAATACTGGGAACTTCAATTATCTTCATTTAGGATTTATGCATAAGACATGCCAACATTTTACTTCCCTAATTCCTGACACTGAAACCAATTATCAAGCTGTATGCTCTATTTATGCAAATAAAGAGACAGTCATTCAAACAGAAGTCATTAGTCTACAAACACAGATACAGAATAAAGAGATCTAGTAGTGAATGAGTAATTTTGACATTAATCACAATCACCTCTGGATCATCTATGAACTGAAAAGTTCACATCTATATTTTCCTGAATAGAGCAATGAAAATAAAGCATTATTGTTCACCTAATGCTCTCACATTCTAACCTTAGAATTTTGTAAGGCGCCATGGAACCCCCTTTCAATATTCATTAAGTATTATACTAAAGCAATCAGCCTAGAATTAATCAATAGAACAAAATACAAAACAGTTTCTACTTTAAAAGGAAAAACAGACTATAAAAAGAAACCCTAAATAAAAATCCCGAGAAAAGGAGTTTCTACAATGTGCCAGGACAATGTTGTTGGCTTGGTCAAGAAAAATCATCCTGAAGGAGGAAAAAGGGTTATGTTTTTACTAAGTTTGGAAGATTAGAGAAGAAATGGTCTGAAGAGTCTCTAGACCTTTGATACTAACACCTGTCCCAAAGAGCTGCTGTCACTAAGCTAGACCGGTTTGGAAGCAGTTTGCATTGCACATGTGTAATTAAGATAGAGTCTAAGGAAGAATTATATCCTTGTGAAGGGCAGAATATTGCCTTAAACAGGAATAACTAGTGTTTCATTTCGTGTGCCATGTTCTGGCATTTGTCCTGCTTCTCAAGTTTTCATGAGACAAATACCATCCCTGGCACTGCACTCCACAAGGTGTGTTTTGCTCAAGATTCTGCCAGCCAGGCTGCAGGGACACAGGTCCTTTTGTGAAACAGAGATCAAGACACCAGCTCTGGCCTCGTGACCAGCCACACCATCAGTGCTCTCACCTCTGTGATGTTGTACCTTGCCTCAAAGATTTGAGCTCCTCCGAGACCACCTTCATTTCTCTCAGGTACGGACCTGGCATTGTAGGAGCGCTATACTGAGGGTTATGTCTCATCAGATATTCTCCAAGATAATTAATGGGGTTAAATCTGGTTGGTTCTTGGTCTGATACAAGCACATGCTCTCTTTCCACTCTCATCAACAGATTTTCTACTCCTGGGACTAATGTAGGGAGGAGATTGTCAAGCAAATAGATGCGAGTGCCTCGTGTCTCCTTCTCCTCATTGTACCACTCTCTGGCCAGCCAGTCACCAGGTTCTCTCCTCCTCACCTTTGCTTCTTCTGCTTTTTGTGCTTGAACCATTCTCACCTTTGTCTCCTGCAGACTCAGACACCTTTGTTGTACCTTTTCATGGAAACACTCTTTCCATGAACTGTAATTACTAGAATGTGGCAGTTCATCATCCCCCTGATTGCTTTCCATCTCTGTTGCAGTCCTATCCTTATGTCCAAGTCCAGGATCTTGTAGATTTGCAGATTGAGCTGATTCTTCTGGCTGAGCAGTCAGTCACTGTAACACAGAAAAACAGCAGCTGTTATATAATGCCAAAAGATGCAGCAGTGCCCTAACAGGTGACACAGGAATAGAATCTATTGTTAGGCATTAACTAATATTTTTTCTAGGTTTCTTTTTTATTCTGTTACTGCTGCTTTGTACTCTTAAATAAATACAGACCCTTTACTTCAAAGATCAATAAATGATTTATAAAGATTAATTATGTATCACAACAGCCCTTGGAGACAGAGCAACTACATTAGTGTGTGCCTTTCTTAGGGCAGAAGAAACTGAGACAAAAGGGGAATGATTAATTCCAGGTCACCTAGAGACTCAGAAACCAAGTAGTGAACTGTGCTTGGAACTTGCTCCCCAGTTCCAACCAGTGGAATCCTCTTACCCCCAGTATATTATTTCTGGTTAGGTCCATTCCCTGCCTTCAGGAAATCCAGTGGGTATGAGACAAAGGAAGCAAGCAATGGAAAATGCCAGATACCCAGGAGCAAGGTTCCTCTATATGCTTCCTCTGCTTCAGCTTTTCTGAGGCTGTGAAGAACAGTGAGGAAGCTTGTCCCACAAACTACTTAAACTGTGGCAACTATTTTTTCTTCTGGATATTTTATTAACATAACAAAGACACAGGTGCATGGGTCAGCAGAGCTTCTACAGAAAGGGGAAATCTATACCATGAACTCTGTGACTAAGTTGTCCACTAGCACTTTATGTTGTAGATCATTCTGTAAAAGAATAATCCCTTTACAATTTCAAGAACTTCACTGCTCAAAATGTTCATTCTGTGAAATACCAGGAAGAAACTGAGCTGCTCACAAGGCACAATTTGAAAAATTTATGTCTCCATGCATAACTGTCTGCACCTGGCATGGGATTTACACATGCAGAATGGAGCAGAAGACTGGCTACTACTTGATTCAAAGCATGAAAAATCAGCAGCACGCTGCAAATCCCCCAGCTCAGTGTTAAACAACAGCAAGGGAAGGGTGATATTAAAAAATAATCGAACACCTTTCCAAATTAGAGATGAAACTCCACTCTAAACTTGTTGCCACACCACCCTTTTCAAGTTTTATTTAAAAGTGCTTTTCACTGAGGCCTTTCAGTATCCATAGCAATAGCACTGCTTTTGATATCTATTGCTCCTCCTGTTTAAGCATTTGTACTTGTTCTGAAGAGAGTTCAGCCTTCCAGGAAATGCATAAATGTGATCTACAGCCCTCCTGGCACATAAATATAATTATGAATATGTTGACCTTCTGGTTCATTACCACTGTTGGAGTACAAATACTGCCTGGGTAGGTGGGATGCTTCACAGCATTAAATTTGTAGGTTTGTTTTCTCAATGGGCTGGTTGGCATCTCCTAGTAAATTTTTTCCAGAGGTGATTACCTGCTGGGAATGGGATGGATTTCTGGCTCAAGCTGCCTACCTGACCCACAGAGAGGCTTTTAGGTTGGTAGTTGGTTTTGCCACCAAAGGACATGAGCTGGAAAGGAGTCTGGATTTATAATGGTAGAAAGGGAAACCTGTCCACCCTGTCGAATTGTTCCTTGCTTAGGTGAGTTCCTTTCAATAAGCTCTAAAACCAGACTCCTTGGTTCAAAGCAGGGTGTTAACCATGTTCTGGTCACTTTCCGAATCAGCTGGTTTTGTTGTGCCAAAATAAACTGTTCTTGTTTCAAATACTTGTAATATTTTTTAAACATCCTTTATGAAACCCTCTCCAGTTTCTGTGCAATGTTAAAGTGACAACTGCACTCTGCTTTATGAGGTGGCTGATTATGAAAGATGATGAATATATTTTCTACACTGCTCTCAACCTTTTGTTAGGATGGTTTTGAGGATTAGTAAATGTTTATAAAGGATCTCTGAGCAAAACAAAACATTAAGCAACCAGTGTGACTGTCCAGTCTCAATTCCATGGCATCCACGTAACTCCAGGAATGGAAGCAGAGCATGGAGAACTGTGCCCAGTGCTTTAATGCAGTACAGCTGATGAAGACTAAGAGAGCATGGAAGAACATACAAAAAAATAAATAACAAAGGAATGCTAAAATCAGGACACGAAACTTGGAATTTGTTGAGGATTACAGAGACACAGCTCCAGTTTGGACAAGACTCCATTGGCTCATAACCTTCAGTGCTGATTTACATTAGTTGAGAATTTGGCCCGTGAGGAAGAACTTCTCCACTGAAAGGGTGGCCAGGCATTGTAAGAGGTGGAGTCACCATCTCTGGAAATGTTCAAGAAACAACTGGACGTGGCACTCAGTGCTCTGGTCAGGTTGACAGTGCGGTGTTTGGTCAAAGGTTGGACTTGATGATCTTGGAGGTCTTCTCCAAACTTAATGATTCTATGAGTCTATGATTTTACAATAATATAGAGAGCTCTCAGGGCCTATGGCATTCCCAAATGGGGCCCAAATAACAGTAAGCATGGAGCACAGAGGCAAGCTCTAAAAACACCCAGGAAATTTGAAGTGTGATATAAAGTTTCCTGTAAGCCTTTGTTCAAGCTGAAGGCAAGATAAGCTTTCCATTATTTAGTAGGATGCCACTTCCCTGGCTCCTTTTCTGTGAGAAAAAATATTCTTGCTGGAATCCCTGCAGGTACAAAGAGATTATCTCTGTGTTTTCTGTACAAACCCCAAATCTGCTCATAAATAATATTCTTACGGTTTCATTGTTATTCTGTTAGAGAATTTTGATGGGGGGGATAAAGTCAGGAGGGACAAAAGTTTGTTTAGGTAAATATTTTTGAGATGTTCGAGTTATAAAAGTCCTTTCAAAACCAAAGTCCAATCTCTTTGACATTCTATGGCTCAGAAATAATTTTGCCTTTCCCCAACATGCTTCATAGAGCATATTTATCTCATCAGTCACAAAAAGCCCAATACCCTTTTCATACATGATCTTTTCAATACAATTAAAATTAAAAAACATTTTCTCCTTTGCTCTCTGCAGCTTTGAAGAACTGTTTTTCTTACCTTTGGAGCAGGTATCAAAATAGATCTTATTCCTCCTGCATTCAAAGTGGCTTTGCAAATCAACAGGGATTTAAAATATGCCCATCTGTTCTCAACCATTAAAAATCTTGAAGTGAATTAGGGATTTCTCAGACCTGCTGTGGAGCTGGGCTGTGAGTTTTACTCCTCTGTGTGTTTGCAGTTGCTAAGCAATAATCCCAAAGGTTGCTATGTCTTTCCACGATCAGAATTGCTGTAGGTTGTCTTTTGGCTTTGGCACAGCCCAACAGACTCTTCTGTACTGAACTTAGAACATTGCATCACATGACTGAAAATAAAATAAAATAAAATAAAGACTATGAATAGCAACAGAGAACATTAAGGGCACAAATAGAGAGAGAATCCACAGGTGCCAGTGACAGGTTGCCTTCAGATTCAAGGTTCACAAAGTCCAGAACTCTCTGAAGTCCATTACCAGCTGAAGGGAGGACTGTGTTAACCAGATGTGAGGATCTGAAACATAAAAAGAAATTAATTACAAACTCAATTTAAACATTTTCAGGCTTGCTTTCTTGTGTTGCTTTGAAGCAGCCTTGCAGGAAAGGCACACAAAGCACTAATGAGGGGGGAGTGCACAGTGCCATTTTGTCAGACTGCTTTTAAACCTGAATCTAAAGGAATTTGATGAATCCCCTTTCATAATTTCTCCTATATTCTTTGAAGAATAATATGACAGGGAAAGGAGAAGGCAAAAGACAAACACATCTACAACAGGCATTCTGCACTCATTTACACGAATGTAAATCAGGTGCCTGTTCAGCAATTCCCTTGGGTTAGGCAGGACTTCCAGCAGAGAAACTGATGGCAATTTCTGCCAGGAAATGAAGTTTATCTAATGCTGTTTCTTTCTTCGTATTTTGTATTGGAAGTGGCATAATCTACCTGCAGGAAAACCGAACTGTGACTTTATCTATAGTATTTGTCATTGGAACAGCTGCAAGGTACCCTGCCCTCTATTAGTCTCCATTTCATGGGACAGCCTGTAAGAAACTTTGAAATAGAGGAGGTCAACTTTCATGTGAAAAATACACTTTTAAAAAGTGTAAAAAAATAAAAAAATTTTTTGAAAAATTGTCCTTTTTTTGCTATTTATTTGGAGAAATGTATCAGAAGGAAATATGCTCATTGCGGTGCATTTCCAGGATGTGTTGAAGTCTAGCATCAATTATGTTAACAAAATGAAGCAGAAAATTAGTGTACAGGAGTAATTTAAAATGAGGCTTTAAACTGGATTGTGCACTTTTTCCTCAAAGCAGTTTGCACATGATTAATTCCTGTTATCTCTTCTCCCAGGTGGGCTTGGTTTTTCCCCTTTGCAATTCAGAATTCTGTTGCTATTATGATTAACTTACAAAACTTTTTGAGAATGAAACATAAATTTAAAAAAAAAAAAAGGGATTTTTTTTTTCAACCTCCAAACAAGAATATACAACTAGAACTTAGAAGGCGGGATCAAAACAGCTCTATTTTTATTTTTCTGGAAGTGGAATCCCGTGGGTTAAGCAAACCTTTAATCGCACCCTATCTAACTTGGCTGTTATCCCTTAATGTTTTTGCTAAGCAAAGTGTATCCTTTTATTATGCCACCAAATACTTGCACTGTTGACAAAATAATGGGCTGAATATGTCATCACAGATGTTTTGCTGGAATTGCCTCTTCTATCTTTTTATTTTTTGTTTTTCTGTGTAAGATACATTTTGGGAGCACTCTGTTGTCTTGTGCAGCTGATGCCAAGATTATGCAATAAAAGCCCTAACATGTAGTAATAATAAGTTGTGTTAGCCAGGGAAATGTTTGCAGTGTATTAAATAGTCAGTTTTGGAAATGTGTACAAAACCAGCTCATGTACAGCTCCACTTCTTTTAAATGCTACTCTGGGCTGAAGCAGCAGGTGCTGACCACAGTGCTGCCAGCACAGGAAAGAATAAGGCCACAGGCTTCCAGTCTGTTTTTCGTACCAACCCTGATGCTGTGACCACAGCCTGCCCTCTAATTGCTCTTTTCAATCCCAATACATCTGCCTTATAGCTTCCTCCTCCACATTTAAATACTGCTGCTAAAAAAGCACTGCACGTGCAAATTACACCTTTGTAGAGGCTGGAGAACTATCACAATCTGTGGTTGTTGTAGCTAATAACTGGTATATCAGACTTTTAGTGAACTGTAGATAGCAACTCATTGTTTACTTGTGGTAAATGCTTCTTAAAAGTGTTTGCTGCTCAAATACCTGGAAGACCTACAGGCTATATGAAAATTACACAAAAGTCTACTTTGGAACCTGGTTTAAATAATCATTTCTCGATAGCAACCCCTGCATGACTCGATCAAAATCCTGAATGAAACACCAGCCTCAGGTGAGGGAACTGCTACAACACTCTGGGAGCTTTAGTCTTCCATCAAGCCTCTGTATTGATGCAGACAAACCAAAACGTGAGCTGTGAGCCTGGAAGCAGCCTTATATTTGCATGTTCAAGACTCTGCCTTGCTGTGCAACCCGCTCTGTAAACGCAGTTTAGTCCAGTTCAGGGAGCTTGTCCTCCATCCCTGGCCTCCATCCTCGCCTGTCCACCAGGAGGCAAAATGCCCCATTAGAGAGCCTGACTTCCCTTTTGCAGCCAAGCCCAGCTACAGGAACCTCCCCGATGATTATTTTAACCGGGGAATAAACTAAAGAGCGACCATGTGGCTTCTCCAGTGCTTAAATTTACAGGGACAAAGTGCTGTCAGCCTGAGGAGCAGATCAAAGACTAAGCCATGTGCTTAAATGGAATCTATGGGTTGATACAGGCTCTTTACGAAGAGTTTGCTCTGTTTAACATTTAGAACAGCTTCTGGTTATCATATGTAATGGTGTCATTCGATGCCCAAGACAATTCTTGATCCCAGTTACCTCCTTCCCATGGATTTCGTAGATTCTTGATCCAAATTACCTCCTTCCCATCAACTCGGCATCACCAGGCTGAAACTGCAAAGCAAATGAAGTCCAATAGCACTTGACCCTTTGTTTCAGACCCTCAAACGCCAAACACGTCTGCATCTGGGAATGTTTGAATGCTTAAAACGTAATAACTAGACTCAGTTTTTGGTGTTTGGCCACGTGCCTTGATGTACGAAGAGGTGTTATATGCTGCTTTCGTTATGGAGTTACTATTGCTGCCTAATCCAAGGAAAAGCTACGTTATGTCACCATTAATGCCAACTTTCACCAGAGGTTGCCATACCCACTGTCACGGCTCCCAGTGGGATGGGATTCCACAAACCATCACCAGCCAGGAGGCACACGGAGGGTGCCGTGCTGACATACCTTAATAAAAGCCACCTATGAGGCTGAGGGACACGGGGGGCGATGCCGAAATCCCTTCAGCGACCGGGAGGGAAAGTGCCAGGGCACCCCAGACCCCTCAGGGGCCGGGGTGAGGATACCGGGACGCTCCTGCCCATCGCGGCCCCCTCAGGGACCGGGACTGAGGGTGCAGGGACCCCTCAGGAGCCGCCGGCGCCGCGGGGGTTAACGCGGCCCGGCCGCCAGGGGGCGGCGCCGCGCGCGCGCTGACAGCCGGCGCGTGCGCGCTGGCGCCTCATTGTGCCCGGCCGGCCCGGCC
>VZRR01000409.1:103170-196389 GCA_013398015.1 Oreocharis arfaki
GCCGGACGGGGGGGCCCCGCCGCGCCTCGATGGCTCTGGTCACGGTGCAGCGCTCGCCTACCCCCAGCGCCACCTCCAGCCCCTGCGCCTCGGTGAGTCCCGGCGGGCGCTGAGGGCAGCGCGGCGCTCGGCGGCCGTTGGGGTCCGGCGCGCGGCGCTGCGCATGCGCCACAACCCCTCCGCCTCACCCCCCCCCCCGGNGTGTCCGGGCCCCGGGCCGGGGACGATGCGGGCCCGCGGTGCCCGGGAACGGGGCTCACACACCCCTGGGCTGTGGCCTGGTGACAGCCGAGGGAACGGGCGGGGGTCCCGGTGCCCCTCAGCAGGCCCGGGCTGGGGCAGGGCAGCTCCTTCCCGGCCCTCAGGGTATCGCAGGGTCCCGGTCCTACCCAGCCCCTCTGTGAAGGATGGGGCGGCGCGGGGCCGTCTCCTTAAATCCGCCCGGTTAATTCTGTGTTCATTGTATGCGGTGGGAGAGGCGGGAAGCGTGTGTGAGAGCGACCTGACGTGGTTGGGGCTCCGGCCGTGCTCATCTCATCTCATCTGACAGCACCCTCTGGGTATCCCCAGTGCCCGGCTCTGCCTTTGCGGACAGCTAACGTGGTTTTGTCCCCCTTTTTTTCGAACGGTGTACATAATCTTCACAGGGCTGTGTCAAGCCCAGGAGAGACACAGAACGGCCAGATTCCAAATCCCTGAGTGAGATGTGCAGCAGGACAGATGTTCCCATCGCTGCCCTGGGTAGGGCAGGCGGCTCTGAAGGCTTCTGCCTTTCCATGCTCTTTAAACTCGGGACAGGCTGTTGTTTTGTTTGTTGTTTGTACTTCTCTATTATAAACCCCTGCGTGTTAACCCCTTAAGCTGCTACCTACCCCCATGTGCCGTTTCCAATGTAGTCAAGGATGAGAATGAAAATAGCATAGCTTTGCTTTCGTTTCTGTACGCTTAGTTCTAAGTTAGCATTTATCCTTAGAAAACCTCATGCTTTATCACACTGCTGCTATGCCTGGTTTGCCAGTGTTTGGAGGAAGAGAATAGTTGAAATCCCAGTTGATTCCATTCTCAGTGGGGGGGGGAAGAAAAAGCCAACTACTCTGAAAATATTTCTTGTTGTGTTAGGTAACCTCTTCTGAAACTAGATCAGCTACTTGACAGGTCCTGCCTGCCCCGACAGCATTTTAGCTGTCAGAACACTTACCTCTCTTTTTCCCCCTCTTTCATTCCCATGTCTCTCCTAAGGTATGTTTACTTAGCAACACAGATTAATTTCGCTTATACTCACCTGCTATAAATATTAATGTGCTGCATTACTTCAGAGATTTCTTCCCCCTCTGACTCCTGTACCCTTTCCACTATTCCTTTTCCCATACATTTATAACATTGAATACATCTAGTGAGAATAGATAGGTCTCTCTTGGCATCTTCCTTCTTTCTCCCATTTGGATACATCTTCCTTCTTTCTCCCACTTGGATGCATAGACCCTCCCTTTGTTAAATATTTTATATATATATGAACAATTAGTTGTATTCTCTAAAGCTTTTCCATCTGGAAAAGCCAGGCTGTTTCCCGACCAATTAAATTAAATTGAAACCATGCTGATATTTGGATATGACTTAGTTATTAAATATAAAAACAACTCCCCATGGAGCCTGATAAATCCAGAGGATGCAGCTTTAGGTTTACTAAACCTTTAGGTATCTGTACTCTCTTTCTCCCATGCCATGATACGGAGGTGTATTCTGTCCCAGTAGTGTTTTTACAGCCTTGGTGCCCTTATCCAGAAATAAGTGTGTGACATATTCCTGGCCTGGTTTTGGTGCTCATAATTACTTCTGCTTTCTCAGACTTCTCTTGCAGTATAAAGTGAACTTGATTTTCATCACGATCTTAACTGCTATTGTTTGAACACTTCTGCATTTCCTGTTGCAACTTCCTAACCGCACTTCAGGATTTGGCTGCCCTTTCAACCTCTTAGATATCTGGGGTGGGTTGTTTCTCCCTCCTTCTGTTAGAGCTCGTGTGTGTTCCTCTTCTGCCACAAACTTCTTGTTTCTTAATCAAAATTTTGGTATCGTTTCAGATGATGAGCCTTCCTCAGCTGCTGAGGGTTTGTGAGCAGGGCAGACATGTTTTTTGTCCTTAGGGAGGCTTAGGTCCTGTGAGCCTGCCACACTTGCCATTCTCATGGATCCCTGTCAACTTCAGGAGGAGGACTTGATTCTTTCAGTTTTAAGTCAGATTGTTTCAACCAATCTGTTATAAACTGATGGTAGCTTCCTTCTATACAGACTGGTGACCACCTCCAAGTTACCTCTTTAAATGAAAGCTCATCTTGTTGAATAATTTTTGTGAGTAGTATAAGGGTCTGTCCTTGCTGGTTCTGAGCAAAGATTGTCTGGTAACTTTGCTACTTCAACTTGTGGGCAAGGGAGAAGCATGTCAGTGTGCAAGCATATGGCTATGTCTAATTCTGTTTCCAGGTCACTAAGAATTTTGAGGACAGAAATGGATTCTCTCTTTAAATTGCTTGATGTCTTTTTGCTTCAGAGATAAACTTCTCAGCCAAGGAGAAAGGGCGGAATTGGTGTCCTCAAACTGGATTTTTCACATTAAGTGTGCCCTATAAACTGTTATAATTGGCTCTTATGGATTCAGGGGAATAGCTGATCTGAATCACTGAAATTGGATGGCTTTTATATATAGGTTTTTATCTTGTTCTCATTGCCACAGAGCATCTCATGAGCATTCATTTCAGGGTAGTTCATGCAAAGTGTTGATTATACATTTACAGCCCTCTGGTTGCTTGATGACTTGTAAAATTCCTTTAATTGTCTGTCCAGACTTTTGCTGTTTGTTTTGGCCTTTGGTTGTGCAGTCACTCTTGAGAAATAAGACTGCAATCTTCAATTCTTACAGCAGAATAGTTGTCTTCTGATATGCCATGTTAGCAGAAAGTGGTGGCAGACAGGACTGTGCTACAGTAAAATACAAAGATGCCGTGAGGTCCTTGGTGCTGATGCTGATGTGTTGTTGTTCAAGGCAGTTCTTGGCTGATAATTACCCGTATTGGGAAATTATCTATTGAAACTTGGCCTTTTAAAGTATTTTTATGCACAGTTACCAAGAAATTGTATCCGTAATTTCTGGAAAGTGCTATTTTCCTTTTGTTTATTATATCTCTTTCCTGAGAAGTGAAGAAGCTGGGCAGGCAATCTGGCCCTGGCTGCTCTCACAGTTCACTTGTCTTCCCTACCCTCAGGGAGACAATATGCTTTTATTGGAAGGGACCGACTGACCCAAAAAGAGAGGATACACTGTGTATACATTGTTCTAAAATGCACAGTTTGGGGAAAAAAAATATGCTAAAGCAAACTAAAGCCTGAACCATTGGACTTCTCCTCCTTAATCCCAGGAGAACAGCTTGAACAGGAAGCAGAGTCCTGGAAATGTGTTTGGGAGTGTCTGTCATGTTGTGCTTGGAAGCTCCTTGCTGGTAGAACATACAGGAAATATTTTCCCCACTTCTTTATGGGGAAGCTAAATATAACATTTCTCCACCTCTGGTCCTGTAATTGCTGTTAGACAATGTGGTAATTGTGAGTTTACTTAATCATTGATAAATCCAGTCTATCTCACGTAGAACTTGTTTTTCTGTTTTCCTTTTTCTTTGTTTTTTTAATAAATTAAGATCTTGATTGCTGCTGCATGGATAAGGTTTGGAGAGTTGATTTTTGGAGGGAACTACAATGTAGCTGGGAGATCAGAAGCTTCTTCTGAAATATTTAGTGAAGTTAAGGATGCCTGATATTTAAAGATGCTCTGATCTTGTTTCTTGGGTTTCTTCAGCTGATGTCTTTCAGGTACAGCCAGAGTTCATTCTGAAAACTGAAGTTTTCGGTGGCAGTGGCCCAGAAGAATGAGCTGATTCCTGCTTTAGGCAAATCTTGTAGTGCCCTACAGGTACCTGTTTCCTCTGGTGCCAACTGACACCATTTGGGAGATGAAACTGTTTCAGTGAGGTGATCTGTAACTTCCTGTCTTTCAAACTTATCCTTCTGCTGAAAGCCCTGTGAGGGAACCAGGCCTCCACCTCTTGCTGGGTGTGATGCTGTGTTGTCAAAATATGATTTTTCTCCAGCTGGACAAGACCGGGCTGTTGGAGCACAGATACTTTTTGTATGTGTAAATGCTTTCAGGTGTGATGAGACTCTCCTGTTCCTAAGGGAAGTTGATGGTTAAACTGTGACAGAAGGCCTGTCCTTCTCTGGAATATCTGCTGCCTGTTGTATACACACTCAGCAGGTTTCCTCTAGGATCTGCATGAAATGCAGTGTCCCCTTAGAGGTGAGAACAGTATTTGCAGCTGAGAAGGAGGATGACAGCAGTGGAATTAGAGCCTCACTGAGAACCATAGAGAAACATTCTTAAAACTTGTAGAGTGTATGAAAAAAATCTTTATCTTTTTTTTAAGGGATCTAACTCCTTTTGTAGCATATCTCAATGATAGCTTGATTTCGGTTTTCATCTGTTGAGTTCCACTGACACATAAATCCTTGTGTTTTGAAAAGGAGCTTGTAATTTGAAAATGCAAATAGCTTGTGATGCTGTAATGAGTCATTATCTGACCAGTATTGATTCTTGCTGTTTAAGAAATGAAAATAAGTTGTAAAGGGCAGGGTACAGTAGCATCTACAGCCATTCTGGGAGCCAATGACATGTTTATTTAAGTGGAAAATGCTATTTTGAGTGGTGACTGCCATCCGCAAAGCAGTCTGCTGGAAATATTTTACTGTAAGAGAGCTGCCTTTATGCAGGGGTAATGCCTGAGGATTTCCAGTTACTGGAAGAAATCCTGAAAGATCTAAAGCTGCAAGTCTTCTGTCTTGGGACATGAAAAAGGAAAAAAAAAAGGAAAATAGCCTTTGGGCAGCTTAGCTCAGTGTAGCTGCTCCCTGATCACTTGAGCCTGCAGCTCAAGGTTTCATTCTTCAGTCACAGCAAACCACATCCTCCCGGGACCAGCTGAAGCAAGGGGGTTCTTCACAGGCTTTGCAGTCTTCCCATCTGACTCTTGCTGATGGCATTAGCCAGAAGTACAAACGGAGCTGCTGGTTTGTGACCAGTGCTGCCTTCATATGAACTGGCCCTGCCACTCAAGAGCACTTAGGCTGGTCAGCTGCCTGCTCTAGGTGTTTCAGTTGTTTAGTTCAGCCACTGAATTAAAGGTATTTCCTCTCTGTGTCATTGATTTGAGTGTCCTTTTAATTTGATTATTAGGTAGTGACAATGAAGCTTATATGTTTTGCATAAAAGAGGACTCTTGGAAGCAAGAGAAGAAAGAGGTGATACTTATTGGAAGTAGTCAGTGATTTAAGCAAGGCACACAGTGTTTCTTACCTTTTGGCCTGAAGCTCTTCCTCTGGAGCACTCTTGTTTAAACAGATAAAAAATCAGAGAGTAAATGCTATTTTTGCATTTCTAAGTTGGGCCATATAAATTGATTAGATTACCAACCATCTGCAAAATGTCTTATCACAATACTACAATATTGCAATGTGTGTGTTCATGTGTTTTAGTCAGCATTTGAGCAGGCTTCTGTATATACGGGTTTGAATATGTCAATAGCTTTTTGCCCAAATAGAATTCCTCTGAATATGCATCTTATCAGCGTTGCTCATTGCAGGCTGCTCTCCCCTCGGAAGGCAGAAAACGTTGCTGTGAGATGAGTCACGCAGTTTAACAGCTTGTTGCTTCCATGGTGAGACGCACCCTTGCTGTGCATGCCAGCAATCATGAAACTCCTGGCAAATGCCCCGTGACGTGAACTCCTTATGGCCCCGGTAAATGGAACGCCCGTGGCACTCACTGAAACGCCTTCAGCTTGTGGCTACTCGCTGCTTTTGGGTGCGCTGCTCCTCCTCTTCCTCCCGAGGGACTCCTAAACTGAGGCTTCATGGAAATCTTGAAGTTACTGCATCGGTGGGGGCTGTTTCAGGGTGAAATTACTGGGGAACTTAAGGCCACAGTGTAAACTTCCTGTGTTGAAGTCATCAAAGACATTAGAATATTTCATCTGACCTGTTTTGAAAGAAGTGTTTTATCGCAGGTCATACCGTCCCTGGACTGAGCTGATACCACAGCTCAGGAGGTGGCTTTGATGCTTGAGCTTTCCACTGCTCTGCCAGTGGAGAAGCACAGGAGATCTTGGAGAAGTAAATTCCAGAGATGTCTCAGGAGTTGGTCTGCAACTTGTAACTGAATTAAATATTCAAAGAGTGAATTTTGATGTGGAAAGCCAGTCCTGTCCCAGGGAACTGTGGCTGTCCTATTCTCACTGGCTGCTACCATGTCCCTTCTGTTTTGATGTACAGAACTATCATATTTTAAATTGCAGCAAGAACTTTAAAGACTTGTTCAACTGGCTTGGTTTAGCTTCAACAGCTGACATCTGAGAAATGTGTACATTAGGATTCTTCAGAAAAAAACCCTGAAACAAAACATGTCAGGCTTTTCATCTCTACCCTTTTTACACGATGATGAGAGGGAGGGATAGGGCATGTGCCTTGCATGTGTAAAATGCTTTGCTTTCCAAAGGAGAGCTGGTTGGTTGTTAGAGGTAGTCTGAGTTTTCTGAGTGGTGCAGGACCAACCCTTTCACTGAGTCCATCTAAAAATAGGGTTTCCCACAGGTCTCTGAAGCTCCTGAATGGACTGCAGAGGGTCGGCTGATGTCTGTGAGCTTCTTGCACAGTAGCAGGTATCTTTTGGAGCCTGCTGTTCCCTTGCAGTAGTTCTGAGTTCTGGAGCATCTTCAACAGGAAACAGGGTGTCACACTGAAAATTTAGCTCATGAGTAGCTGTGGGGCAGGCAGGGAAATGACTCAGCTCTCTGACCTACGGACAGGAGCTAAACCTAGGTACAAGAGGAAATGCTAGGTGACGAGATAAAGGTGTTTCTGGAATAAAGATTGATTCTTTTTTTGTTGTTCTTTGTTTCTGTTGTTGTCTTTCTGTTTTTGTTTTTCTTTCCGCAGTCCTCCTCAACAGTTTTAAATAGTTTAAAGACAAACAGCTCTGGGCATATTCTTCAGAGATGCTGTAACCACTGTATTTAAATACAGTGCTTCAAGATGTGGTAGGAAACAGCTGCCTAGGTGCTGTATTGCCTTCCTGAGTGAAGTGCAAACCTTGAAATGACACCCCTCCCCTTTGCCCTTTCACACTGCAGAGTGGTTGACAACGATTTAATTCACGGTCTGAACAAATATTTTTCTTTTGTAACATCTAGTGAGTTTCGTTACTGGGAGTTTGCTCCGTTGTTTTTTTCTGCTGAGTTGTGCTTATGTGGGGGAGCAAGCCTGTGGCTTCAAAAAGTGAAGTGAAACAGGACAACTTAGACGTCTTTGTTCTTTGTGGTGTTTCTTCCTCTTTGGAAGTATTTTGGTTCTGCACCGGTTAATAGAATGTGTAAGCCTGAATTCCACCTCTTAATGAATCTTGAGACAGCAGCTACCTCTGTAGCGTGGTACAGAGTTTAATATTGCATAAACTGTCAGTACAGTTGCACATGGGAATCAAATATTAATACATTATCTCTTGCTTTTAGTGTTTGCCTGCCACTGCATCCCTCAGCACTTTGCTGTGTGGCTGCCTTGGTGCTGGGAGGGAACTGTCCTTCTGAGCAGCTTCTGCTCTGCTCCTGAATCTCAGATAAGAGATTATAAGTGAAAACCAATACGAGCAGAGCATATTTGCAACCCCCTTCCCAAAAGTTGGGCATAGTTGTAGGATACTTTAAGGCAAGGGAGGTACTACTAGTTAATGTTTATAGCATGACTGGAATAGAGTTTGCATAGTCTCAGTGGGTGAAATGAATATTTTTCACATACACTTTACAGATCCCTGGTTTCAACTTGTGCTTCATGCTGCAAAGATAACAACTGTGCCACATGCTTCTGCAACCCACACTTCTGGTCCTTGAAGTGGAATTTTTCTCCCTTACACATAAACCAGAAACTGCTCTGGTGGGGAGGAAGCTCTGTTTAATTTCGGTCTGTTCATCTTGACCGTACATGGCTGAGATGGTTATTTTAGGGGAGTTTCTATCTGGTTCTCATACAACTGAGGAAGTTCAAATTTGACTTTGCCTTGAGGAGAAGGGAAAAGTTTGAGAACTTTTTTTTAGTATTTGAGGAGAAGGTGGCATGAGCCAAAATAAATTTTTAAGCTTGAGCACTTGCTCACATCTTGGTCCTGAATTTGAGAAGTGTCCCATTTAAAAAGTAAGTAATAAAAAACCCAACAAAACCAAAACTAAACAGCCCCCTCCCTACAAAACAGCCCCACAAAACCCACCTCAAAATTACTCAGCTTGTTTAAAGTTTAAACTTACAAGTTGGATTTTAGGACAGATGAGCACAGAACGCATTGAGCTGAATGGAGTACGTGGCAAAGACAGCTTGAGGTGAGAAGCGATCTGTGCGTCTCAGAATTTCATTTGCTCACTGTGAAGTGAGACACCCTGGACGTACTTCACCCTTCTTAAACTTCACTTTGGTGGTGAATATTCTTTGCACATGCTGTGGGAGATGCTGAAGAATCCTGAAGGGTGAGAGATACCAGCAGGTTTTAGTGCAGACTCTTTTCTTGGGGCAGATGGGGAGTGATTTCCTGGCTGAGGGCTGATAGTTTGTCTAACGTGTAGCATCGTTCTTCGTGGCTTGGCACGGGTTCAGTGCTCTGTGTGGTGTGGAAACACGCTGTGTAAGACGTGAGAACTTCCTGCTGTGATAAGGAACCAACAGTTCTTCCAACAGGTGCAGTCTTTAGCTGCAGTCCTGAAGATGTAGCAGAAATGTTTGCTGTCATGGGCCCTCAATATTGTCAATCTCAAGCTGAGTCTGGGCTGTACAGTTCAGAAGGCAGAGCTTTGCTTTCTGCCTTGCACTGCTATGATAAGAGAATTAGGAGGGGAAGCTGTGTTCAAGAATCTCTAATCCATGATGGTGGCTGTGACTGAAATGAATAATCTTATTTTAAAGGGTGCTCTAAACCACTAAAGCTTTATAAATATTAATTTTGTTCATTTGTTTCCTAATAAAAGGCTTTTATTCATGAAATCTCTATTTATTTATTAACCTGACAAACTAATAGCAAGCTCTCTTCTTTCAGTGTATGCATGTGCCATATCACAATTCTGCTTGTCACTGTAATAAGAACTTCATTCATCTGCCTTAAAATGTCATTGATAACAACCTGGCAGTGGCCCAGCTTGGAGCAAGTTAACTACAAAAGGCTGCATTGTAAACCTTTCTGAGAGTACATGCTACATTAAGTCTAAAATTAAAAAAAAGAGAGAGAGAAAGAGAGAAATGTGCAGGCTGGTCCGAGCTTCATACAACTGCCAAATAGCTTCAAACCTCTGAAAAAAAATAGAATTCTGTATGGAGGAATTCTGGCTGCAGATGGGATAGTTTGGAATGAAGGATGCATTCTGCTCACTTTAAAATCTTTGAGGTACACTGCATTTATAAGCCTTATCTTAAAATGAGAGGGAATGCCTTGCTGAGCCACAAGCAGCTAAATAAGAGCTTGGACATGTAAGGATCTTGTTATTTCCTTCAGTCTCGTCTTTCTTTGACCGGGATAAAAGCTACAATCTGAAAATAGTCACATGCCTCTGGAGTTAACTGCTAGGAATACTGTGAGTTTGTCTTGGTTATAGAAACCTTCCCTGACCCCATCTGCAGCCTAGGCACCAAACCTATTTATCCACCCATAAGTTCACACAGTGTAAGGAGGGTCTGTCACATGCTGAAGTTCAAATACCTGCTCTCTTCCAGCTCCTCTGGAGGGACCTGAGCTGCTCCTTGCTCTGCAGTCCTGTGTGTGGGGCTTCATGTTCATGGAAGTTTAGGGCTTCCTGCCTTTGACTCTCCTGTTCTTAAAACTATTACAAGTTAAATTTGTGGCCTGGGTGAGGGTCCATGATCAGTCCATGAAACAGAGGCAGAGTTTGTGAACTTTATGGAGAGAAGCTCCCAGGGATCTTTAAAATGGGCCGTGTCCTGTGCTACATGTGAGGGTTGTGTGTCTGGTAAGGCCCCTGACTAACCTAGGCAGTCTCACTGAACAATTTAACAGCTGAGTTGCCCATGAAGCTTCAAGCCATCTTCATCCATTAGGAGCACTGTAAGCATGCATTAAACTCCATGGTTCTCATCCTACACTCCAGATGTGGCAAAGGCTTAGGCAGTGTGGGGAAGGGCTTGCTCACAACTGCTGGGTTTATAGTCTGATTTCTTAACTGGAACAGGGACTGCAAGAGTCTTTAAAAAGAAAAAACCCAAACCCTGCAATTTCATGCTGCTTCACTTCTGTGGTTTTTGTTTTGTCTCTTTCTTAAGTATAGTGTATGGACAGCGCCATGGGTTAGGGAACACTTCAGCTTCATCTTCAGAGACTTTTCGTATGTAGCCTTCTGCTGAAGTCAATGGGTGTGGAGGTAAGCGGTGCCGAGTGCTTTCTGACAACATCACTGCCACCCACTCTGCAGCCTGATGCACACAGCACTCCTTGTATTTGAGCATTGTTTTTCTCCAAAAAAGTCGCATGCGGTTGCACAATAAAGACACTGCTTATTTGTGTAATGCAAATCTGTTCCTGCTTGTTGGTACAAAGTGCAAGCAGCGAGCATCAAAGTGCGGAGACTTCACAGATCCTGCATGAACACTTGCCACTGAACTTCAGTGACATCCTGCATTATGTCAGAATAAAAGATGACATCACAGTTGGTCTGTGAGTGAATGGGATTTGAACTCAGGGTTGAATGTTGCTGCCTGGAACGTTTGTGCTACTGATGCTCAACACCCTTTGCTCTGCTACTGTTTGTTTGTTTATGTATTTTTACAGCTGCTGAGTTTAGTTTCTCAAAGGTTAATTATTTTATCAAGAGCCAGTCAGAATCAGAGTTTCCTGTTTCCTTGTCTTTTTGTTATTTCCTTTTATGTTGAAACACAACTTTCTCTGTTGAAACAACTCAGTTGCTCTACTCTTCAGTTTCTGTCTAGTGACTTGAAGTGTCTGAAATGGCCTGATATTCTCACAGAGATATAGACAGCGGGGTCTGGTGAATAAATTGTTGTGATAAAACAAAAATTCATTAGTTGATGCTGTTGAAATCCGCTGACTTTTCTATGCTCCTCATAGAAGGCTTTAAAATATCCAGCTGCAGAGTGATCCTCTCCAAGCATGTGACACTGACATCAGTCCTAGAAGTGAGGCATTGAACTGCTTCCAAAAATGAGCTCATCGGATAATATTCAATGCACTGATTTAGCAAAATATTAATTAATTTGGTTACATGGTCACCTGTACATACTGTTTGAAAAGATGGGAATTCATTCCAATTTTAGTTGCTACCATTCCAGATAGCAGTGTTATAACGATCCTGTTGATAGGGTGCTGTGCTCCCACTGTATTCTGGGAGCTGGTCTTGGAAGAGCCTATCTCTAATTGCCACTAATTTGCTCTAAGACTTGCCAGTTTCTTGACTTTTCTTCTCCCTGCATCCCTCCCAATAAGCTGCAGGGAATAAGACAAGATTCTGTTGTCATGCCATCTGTCTAAAGCCACTCATAAAACTTGCTTAATTTTCTTGTGGCTCCCTTGATTTTTTAAAATGGCTGTGTAAAAACAGGGCCATGTGCTTTCCCAGGAGTTTGGGTAGTGGTCCATCTTCATCTTGACCTGCCTGACTCCAAAGCTGAGTGACCATAATGAGATTAAACACTGGCAGAACAGCCCTGGAGGCTTCCTCCCCTCCTGCAGCTTGAGGTCAGCCGTAACTGCAGACTTCCTCTTCCAACCCACACAAAGAGCCTGGATTTGGGCAGCATTGGACCGATGGTGACCCCAAATACTTGCCTAATCTTTTATAAACTTGGAGAAATTTTGTATTTACCTTTAATTACAGTAGTAGCACCTTCTAGATTCAACTGTCCAAGCACCTCAGCATGTGTCTGAATATTTATTTATTTGAAATGTGGGCATAAGAGAAACAGTTTGTTAGAAGGGTTCATGTGCATTTGTGCAGAAACAGTTTTGTCTTCCTCCCCCCGCCCAGTATTTTCTGCCTGTTACTGCACATTGCAGGATTGTTAGTTTTGGATTCTGTTTCCCTCTGAATACAAGTCTTTATGGAGCTGCCCATAATGTTGCTTTTTTCTTTCAAGAAACACTGCTGCTAACTTAAGACAGAGGAAGATGCTGTCTGTTACGGGGCTGTAACGATGCCTGAATTGCAAACTGTTGTGCAACTAAAGAATGATATTGTGCAAAACAGAATGGAAAAACTGCTGCTGCTGAGCACAGAGAGCTGAGGCAACGAGGAGCCCTACTTAGAGAGCAAGAGGAGAAGCTGGGTTTGAAGAACAAGCAGTAGAAAACAAGATAGGAAGGCTCTGTTCCTGCAAGCGTAAATGATCCCTTAGAGCAGCCGAGGAGGCTGGTTGATGTGAACTCTGTGCAAAGTTCAGTGGAGAGTGTGCTCCAATGTCCTGGGCGATGCTGCTTGTTCCTCCTTCTTGTTTACAAGAAGCTGGCATGATTTCAGAATAAACTTCTGAAACATCCTTGGTGGGAGAAGAATTGGGATGACAAAATACTTCTTTGCATCTAGAAAGTTATTGCTACAGCAGTAACTGTTGAAGCTGGCTGAGTGGCTGGTGCCTGGCTTTGGTTAGGGTCAGGAATTGTGCTGATGGGAAGCGAGTCCTGGGGTGGGACTGTGCAGTCCCCGTTGTGCCTCAGCACAGTTCTCAGCATACTTCAGATGCTGCCTCTGCAAAACAATGAAATAAACTTCCGCTTTTCCCAGCAAAATGCCTGTGGTACACACATCATGAAGTTGTTTTGGTCCGTTTTTATTTAACAATAACAAGGGTTGCGCAGAAAACATGCAGGGCATGGAAATGGAGAGCTGAGCCCCATCTATCCCCTGCTGCTGAAGGGTTGGAGGAGGTAGGCAAGCATGGAAAAGAGGAAAGCAGCTTTGCTTGTGCCTGTTTTGATACTGAAGAGCTCTTTCCAGTGATTTGAGAGGGGGGTGGGGACAGAACCAGATGCTCTTAGGAAGTTCATACCATTGTTAATAATGTAATTCGCAGATGGTGGTGAAGGCCTTGAAGAGGCTTTCATGCAGTACTTACACTCTGTAACAGATCATCACATAAGGGCTCACAAATAGAGATGACTTAATCCCAAGGATGAGTCTACAGTGATCTGTTTGATGGTGGCCCTGCAGATCACTGCAACCTGTTTAAACAGTTAAGAGCCTTCAGGATCCCTGGATGTTGAGCGCTAGAATTGGACCAACCCCCAATTAAATTGTCAGGATAAAATGTTAGTATAGCTTTGAGACTTTTCCAGTGAAAATGGCTCTTATGAAATTAAAAAACAAGTTCCTTTGTATTGGTACAGAAATCAATGCAGGTTAAAGCATGAACATCAGTTTGTACAATGGCATCTTGTGAAGAGGCATTTGTGATTTTATTTCCATTTGTCTGTTTGGAGCTGGAAGCAGAGCTTGTGTGTGTTCTGAATAGCTGTCAATACTTTGTGACAGCTAAGGAGGATTGTGCCTTGCATGTCCTCTTGTTGAAAAAGAAGTCACTCATACCTATAAGCTTTACAGCAAATGAACAGGCTGCTGGTTTTCAGACATTGAATCAGAAAAGATTTAGCTCAAGTGCTTGCAATAAAATTCAATATTTGTATGTTTGGAAGAGGCTTATTGATAAGGTCTTCACTGGCTGCTGGTCAGCTTTTTTATTTGCTGTAAGCTATGTAACTACAAGTATTTATCTGGGACTTGCAAGCAATACTGGCTTGCATGTGTAGCACTAGAAATCAAAAGTTTCAAATAACATGAGAACTGATCTTTGGCTTTGTTGTCTGTTGCTCTCTTTTCAAGTGCAGCTTCTCCTTTTCTGAGAGACATCCCCATTGCGGGTTTTATTGTTATTAGTAACTTCTTCAAGTTTAAATTGAGTTTAGTAAATTGACTTCTTGTAATGTTTGTCATGTGGCATTTGTGAGCCCTGAAGAATGTGCTCCTGTGACTTCAGCCATGTGTTTGCCCCTACCAGTGCAGGCTGTATCATGTGTTCTTGTTGGTCTTGCATTTTGAGCTAAGTAGTGGAGGGTGTTGGGAGAAAAAAGAAAAAAAAAGGGGAACTAATTCAGGGCTAAGCTACCAGAAATTCTCAGACTGCTTAATTTGTGACCTTGTTCCATAGTTAAATGCAACCCAGGATTTTCTGCCTCTTCTGTAGTTTCACAGAAGTGTTTTCTGCATTAGAAGCTGAGTTTTTCTCTTACTATCCTTGTTAAAAACCAGGAAAACCCAATGCTTTGGTAAAAGAAATATCTTGACATCTTGGGGGAGGAGGTTTTTTTAATCCTTGGTGGGTGGGTGTGCTTTAACTGAGAAAGTTAGAAACTGTCTTTCTGATCAACATTTTTTGCATATATCAACTGTGGCATCTGTAAAGCAATATTTTTATTACTGCAGTAAAATGAACAAAGTTGAAATGACTGCATCTGTGCCAAGAATTTTTGGTTTCTCCACAATGGCCAAAGTTGTGGAGCACTAAAAGTGCTGTCAGTGAGTCTCTAGCTCCTTGTCCCACTGCCTGCCTGTGATGTCTGTGTCCAGTGGAAGCAGAGCCCTCCCAGGACTGAGGACTCACAAGGTCAGAATTCATATTAGGTTTGTTTTAAGCAGCACTTTCCAGCATTTGGGCATCCTTCTGTTTATTTTTCTGACACCATGTAATGCTGTTTTTGATATATATACACACACACGTACACACATATATGTATATGTGCTGCTACTGCTTTTCAATCCTCTGCATTTCCCCCTCTGCATTTGTGTAAATCATGTTTCAGCAGAGCTGTACTCTATAGAATTCCCATACTTTTAGGGGATTTTTGTAGATTTTATGTCTGTGTGGGCTAAGAATTTCTTTAGATTTGAATCCAACATCAAAGTAACGTTGGTTTAATACAATGTTTTTATATCACCTTTTTTCCTCCAAGTTGGATTTTATTTTCAGCTCTGACTCTTATTTTTGCCGCATAATTTGAGACTTTTTGCTTGCTCTTCACATTGTTTAAAAAAAAAAACCAACCCACACACAAAACTCTGTTTTCCTTAGCTCATACAGTATTTCCACTTGGCTCAGAAGATGTGGATTTGTGAGCTGAGGGAATCCTCCTTTGGCTGATCACCCAAGCTTTCTTCAAGAGCATTAGAAGGATCTACAGCTTAAGTTCATCAGAGGGCTGACCTGCTCTGGTTTTAATGAGATTTATTATACCTGTACCTGCTGGATTCTGTGGTTTTGATCTTCAAAATGATCTGAATAAACCTGTTAGGGAAAGCAAAACTGTTGACAGAAAACTGACTCTACTCAATCTGCCCTGTGTTAAGGTTATTGATTTTTGGAATTAAAATAGTATCAGTTGTGGCATTGGCACGGAACTTCTGTGTGGTGTTTGGCAAAATGCTTATATCCATTCTTCCCTTCTTAACTCCTCCAATCCCCCTCTCAGAAAACCACACTGATCAAACCCTGATATCGCAGTCCAGGCTTGGAGAGAGTGGAAGAAACAAATCTGGGTGTAGGAGTTGATGGATGATTGTGTGTGAATGTTATGGATACAGCTGCATTCCTAACACATGCAGGAGAGATTGGGAGGGGTCGGTCTTGGCCAGACGTAAATGTGTATTTTCCCTAAAACTGCCTTTGTTTTTCATGAAAGCTCAACAGCATGTAGTGATTTGAGTTTTGTTAGCTTAAAAAACCTGAGAGTTCTCGATTTGCTCCAAAATAAGTTCCTGTGAACTTTCAGCTTGTCAAATATCTGTGGTCCTCCAGGGCCTGGAATGGGATCCAGAGGCACTGGAGAGATATAGATGTGCACTGGTTATGGTTGAGTAGAGGCAGCGCTGGGGAGCAACACGAGCAGGGAAAGTGGTGTCTGGAATGAGAGTATCTGGGTCAGCCTCCTCCGGAGCTGCAGGACACGTGAGATGCTGCTCCAGTCTGGTTTAACTTCTTTCAGTTTGGTGACTTCCACAGAGGTTTAACACAGCTCTAGAAGATGCAGGTTGACAGGCCTGCAGTGGAGGTGGCCAATGAACACAGAGATTTGACTTGTTCCATCAAGATTTGGCAGGCCTGACGACTGGGTGATCTCTGGAGCTCTGAAGAAGAATGTGGCCTCTCAATAACAGAACTCATCAACTTTCCTGTGCTGGTGCTGGGACTTTGGACATGCAGCACTCAAGTCTGAGACAAATGCATCGTTGGGTGTAACGCCTTTCCTTTTTTTTATTTGTACCTATTAATGGAAGCAGAGACCATAATGTAATCTTAAAATAGCTCCTCTGTGAATGCAGAAACATTCCACTTCTGACTAATCGGCCATTCAGAATGAGCATTTAAATATGCACCAGAGACCGAGCGGCGGCTTTCCATATCCGCGTGAATGGAGTTCGAAACGTGCTGCACTGCAGAGCTGGGCAGGCTCCTTGCTTTGTCCTCCTACCCCACACTCCTCACCTCAGTGTGAGTGCTTTACCCTGCAAGGCAGAATGCATGCCCTGCTTGCTGTCTCTTTGGTTAGGCAGCAAGCTGAGGGGGCTGTTCATTTTGTCTACTCTTGAGACTGAGGATCTTGGAAGCACTAGGCTGATAAACAGCCCTCAAATCCAGATTTCTCTCTCTTGGTTGTGAATGACCAGGAACACAAAGAGCTTATGGTCCGAGTCCTGGCTCCAGTGCATGGCTTGGAGAGCTTGGCAAGCACCAGGGAGCCCATGTGCAGTGTTTTAACTCTGGCAGGCAGTGCCTGCTGCCCCAGAGCATCTGGCCCAGCTTCACAATGAGAGTAAGACACACAGATACACGTGGGGGCTGCAGGGGCAGGATCTGTGTGGTCGGTTGTGCCACTGACCTAAAAGCTGTCCCAGCTTAAGGATTTCTCTTGCACCCACTCGTCACCTGCCCAGGGGATGGTGCCACATTACACAGGGCTCTCTCCCAGGGGACAAGTGCCACTGGAAGTGGGTAGGGTCTCACCTGTCAGAAAGGACACACTTTCATTCACTCACTTGTCCTGGCTTTCTCTGCACTATAGGAGTCAAATTCCTCTGTGCCTTCACTGGGTGTGTTTTGTTTTTCTACTGAGCAAATACACATCGTTGCTGGGTCAGACTGTTGATGTTTTGTGCATAGTGAGACCGTCCTCATGGTCTGCATGTGCCGGACTCTGTAGGGCACTGGCCTCTCCTGGCAGGCTGAGTGCTGAGGGTGAGGGCTGGCTCCCTGTCCTAGTGCTGCTTTCACTCTCCTGCCCACGGACTCAGTGCCAAGGGAGCTGCCTGGGCCAGACCAGCCAGGCAGAGTCTACAGAGGTGATTTTCTTTCACTGATCTGTGTTGCTTTTCCAAATCCCGCATGGCCTATATGGCTATAATTGTAGCTCATTTAGAGCTGACCTCAAAGGCCAGTTCTGCTTTCCTCCCAAAAAAGGGAGGTTTTCACATAAGGGCTTACTCTAGTTTAAGGCTGCTTTATCTTAGTATAGCATAAACCTGTTTCTAGTTATGTTAAGGCAGAAAGCAACTGGGGGATTTGGATTGGACTGGATGATTGATTCCTGCTGATTTAAGCAATCCATAAGGAGTGCCTTTTGCCCTTACCTAGCTAACCTTGATTTCCTTTTCTGGCATAGGCAGCAACAAGAACTTTACACTGTCTCTTGCAGTGGGACAGAGTTCTGGGAAGTGCCATACTCCAAGCATTGGCTTCTGCAGCTCTGCTCTTCAGGTGGTTATTTATGCAAGGCACTAGCCAAAGGGAAAGGAGAGTTTTAACTGGATTAACCTCAAGAAGAGAGTGTGGGGATTTAGGGATTAAGGAACCAAAAGCAGCCAGCAATCAGTGACTTAAAATCTGCAGTAAGAGAGCCAGTCTCTGTAGACTGGGAATACGGTCCTTCCTTACCTGCACAGCATTGAGATTGGCAGTGTTTTTACCATTGAGATCTTGGAGAAGATGGTCTTAAGGCTGCAGGGTTTGTGTAGGGTGTTTTCTCTGAAGACTTGTGTATTGATGGGAAATTGTTCAAAATTGGCAACTCTTTAAGAAATACTAGTGAAGGACTGAGTGCTCAGATGCTTTGATGTGCTCTCAAACCTGGCACTTTGAAGGTATGTTGGTGGCTTGCTCCAATATAATGAGAACATCTGGTTTCCATTGACTTGTAGCTCTTGTGGCTTCATGCACTCCCCTTTTACACCTTCTACCCTTGCCTTAAAGTGTTTCTGTCGTCCCATATATTTTTCTTTTCTGCTGATGCTGTTATGTATCCCTGCAGGGAAAATCCCGCTAGATTACCGGATTGATAGAAAGATTTGGAGGCATGGGAGAGATCAACAAAAACCTGTTACTAAGGAGACACGAGTTTTAGCATTGAGTCTCTAATGGCCAGTCTGCCGAAGGGGAAACAGATGGCACAAAGGAGGCCAGGATTATACAGACAAGTACCACAGGGCTGCAAATCTAATACATCCACTGAACTTCCTGGGGTCAGGCAAATCCAGGCTTGTGACAAGACTAATGTGGTTCCTTTGCCTTTGGCACCGTGTTTCTGTCCTTCTGTTAAAGGTTGTTTGGGACAGTGGGCTTCTGCCTCAGCCATTCCTGCCCCAGGGAACAGCCAGGTTTGGCACAGAGTGAAGGCAAGTGGCTGTGTGGAAGTGTGTCCCTTTGACGGGTCAAGCTGTATCCGCTGCCAGCGGTTCTCCCTTCCTGAGAGGGGGAAATAACGAAACATAACCCTGCATTCTGCTTGAGTACAGCTTTTCTCCTGTTACTGATGCACTCGTGTAGAAAAGTGACTTCTGTCCTGGGAGAGTGGGAGGATGGATGGTGGCCACAGTCGCTCCTGGCTTTTGACACAGCCTGGCCTTTATTGCAATATAATGTTTCGCAGAGGCTTAAGTTTCAGGAGTGATGCTCCCAGCTGTGTGCTGCCTGCTGGGCGCCTGCTTCCCCAGCTCCTGCCTGCTCTGGAGAGACGTGACACGGCACTGCTGGTCTGGACTGAGCAATGGGTAAATAAGCAAAGGCAGAATTCATCCTTGCTGAGGAGAAACAGTGCTGGAGTCACTTTTGCAAGAGGCTAATTAACATCTGGTTTTGTATTTAACTTTCAGGCTGGCTCTAGAGAGAGTTGCAGTAAACAGAACACTGGTTCGTTAATAGTGGGAGAGTGCTAAATGACTACAGTGCTAGAATTAATAGCTTGACAGCATATCCTCTTCTCCTTTTCTCTCCTCCCACAGCAATTTGGACTGATACCCAAATAAACAATAACAAATAGATTTTTGGAGGAGCTGGCTAGGAGAAATAACAAAAGTCAAGGGGCACTCGTTATGCAACATTGTTCTGCTAGTATTTGACTCATCCAGAAAACCCTGTTCTACTCCCTAGCTTCATTTTCCTTTTTCTTTTTTTTCTTCAGCCTCTGTTGAGGAGGTGTTATATTTGCTGCCTTGCTTTTGGTCCCTCAGAAGCTCCCTATACCCTTGGATCTCCAGTTGCTGTAGGCATGGAGTGCAGGAAGAGTGTAGGCACAACTCTACTGTAGAGAAACAATGTATGAGAGCCTATAAACCAGCTTGTGTCGGGCAAGAAAATTGCTCTGGCTTTAATTCCAACCACATGAGACTAATACCTGGGTGTATTTTGTGAAGAAGTGAGTGGTTCTGAGTAGTTTATAACCATTATGTCCCAGTTCTAGCAGCAGTGGTCCCCTGCCAGAAGTGGGGCAGCTGGGAGGCTGTTGTGCACCCTGGGGGACAGCGGATGTGAACGAGGAGTACGCTCTGTACCTTGTGATTCTCTCTGCAGTGCCTTGCCAGGGAATATCTTCAGGCGTTCCTTTCCCTCTGCTCTCCACAGACTCTGCTTTGTGTCCTGCATGCACAGAAAGCTGTCCCAGCAATTCCTTTTGAAGTTTTGCCTGAAACACTTGGGGGTTTTTCCTTACCCAAACGGAGGCTAGAGGTGAAGGGACTTTGCTGCCAATTCCTCTTCTGATCTAGAGTCTAAACTCCTGCTGTTAAAGCTCCACCAGCCACTTCTGTTCTAGATATGTCACTGCAATAGAGCAGAGCCTCCCCGGCTGTGCTCCTGCTTGAATCCAGGGTTACACAATAGCAGCCTGCAAGTGCCAGTGCAGATGCTGCTGCATCCAGACACGCTGTACAATGTAGTTGCTTGGATACCCCCTTTTTTTTTGTTGTTATTTTTCTCACAAATGCTAGGTAATAATTTGCAACTCGTAATTATGCTGTTGAACACAGATTCAGGTTAAGCGATGTAAAGAATTTGAAATATTAATGATTTCCTCTCTGCTTTTTAAAGCTTGAGCATTATGGAATTTGCAAAGACTGAGTGTTGCTCTGTTCTCTTTTCAGAGTCTTTATTTCATCTTCATAAGTGTTAAATAACTTCCCCCTTTGAGAATATCTTTCATCTAGAAAATCATCTCTTAATTATTGATGCAATATGCTGAGATCCCTGAGTGGCCTGCCTGCTGGTGCTTTTATTTTGGGTAGGTCACGAAGATTTCTGCGCTGCTCCTAATTCTCTGTGTTGTGTGTTCCTTACGTCAAGAGGAGATTTGACAGGGGCTTGCAGGGATTGGATCTCGGAGGAGCTGAGTGGGTGAGAGTCTCCTGTAAGCATTCTGGCAGGGAGAAGGATGCCTTTGTGTTACAGGCAGCCCCTGGGCTCTATGAGCTGGTGTGGGGTGAAGGTGCAGCTGAGAAGTGTCTCAGGGACGGGTGCGTGTGCTTCCATCTGTGGAATTTGAGGCAAGCTGTCAAAATGAAAAACCTATGCCTGGTTATGCTGCTGCTGACCAGGAATCAGACTTTTAACAAGAGGGCTGTGCTGGCACAGCTTCATTTTATGGACACAGCTAGGACATAACTAGGAGTGGTATCCAAATAGCTCTATTCTTGTTCCATTATGGGAATAAAATATTTCATGTATGTTGCAGGTGGATCAGCATTGTTTAATGACCCTACTGTACATTCTGGAAAAGTCAAAGCTCTGGAGTCACAACTTGAACAGAGCCCTAGAATAACTCCCTGATTTTTAATGGAGATAACTCCTGCAGGGATACAAATGAGCGTGCACCAAGGTAAACTAGATGCTAACAGGAAGATGGCTGATTGTAAGACAAAGACCCTTCCCTTTGCCGTGTACCTCCCTTCCTTCCACCCTCCTCCTCCTAAAATAGCCTTTCAGCATGAGTGAAAACCAAATATTTTCCTCTTTTAAAAACGCTTTAAAATGTTTGTTCATGTCAATGGGAAAGTAATTTAACCCAGAAGCTGGCATTGTGCATCTGCTGTGTCTGGTCTATGTCCTTATTCCTTGTAATGCTTTCCTATTGCTCATGGATGGCAAAAGATTATCAGCTGCAGTTCCAGGTCTCCAACTTCCCTGCATATGGCTCATTAGCCAGTTTGCTTTTCAGGCTCCTTCAATCTTGTTTAATTCTAGCTGCCACTTTTTTAGTGCAGCAGTTGGGGAGAGTCTCTCTCTCTCCAGCTGGAAACAGGCCCAGCTTCTGAGGTAAAGATGTCAGCCCTGTAGGTGAGGAGGTGCATGGCCAGGGCTGCTCTGGAAGCTCTGGAGGGCACTGGGAGAATGAGTAAGGTCTGTGTTTTAACAGGTAGTGACTGGAGAGGGTCTGAGGTGTG
This sequence comes from Oreocharis arfaki, assembly GCA_013398015.1. NCBI lineage: Eukaryota > Metazoa > Chordata > Aves > Passeriformes > Paramythiidae > Oreocharis > Oreocharis arfaki. The sequence goes on from VZRR01000409.1 coordinate 125,022, forward strand.
AATGTCCATCCTGCATAATTGCAGAGGGACAATTTCATGCATGTAGATGTGTCAGCCTGCATGAGTGGATAATGAACGGCTGCTTGTTGTGGTAACCTGTGGAGTTGGGATTTCGTTTAATCACAGACTGTTGGTTCTGTAGAAGCCCTGCCCTGAGATTCACTAGTGTACACATGCATATCTTTGACTTGGTCTTAGTCAAACTATACCCTTGACGTCAGCAACAGTTCCCAGTATGAAAACTGGAGTTCCAGTGCCTGTGTTTATACAGCCAGTGAGTCTTCTCACACTTGGTCCATCACCCTAAGCATTTGTTACTGTTCTAGGGTAACAAATGCTCCTAGATTCTAAGATTTCCAGTGGGCAATGTCATTAGCTTTGCCTAAAAGGAGATTAAGCAGGTACCTTTAGGGTTCTGGCAGGCATTAAATCCAGCAAAGCATCATAATTACATTAAATACCTGTCTTATCTGTCATGCTTACACAATGCTGAAAGGCCTTCTGAAAGTCAGGGGGAAGGTCTATTCAGGGAGACAATAGTTCTGCTGGGTTTTTTTCCTTATTGCCTGTAAGCAGCTAGAGATGATGTGCTACTACAGAGTTTTAGAGAGAAAAGTTAAATGAATACATGTTTGGTGTAGGGATATTTAATGTGAATATATATCTGCTACGTATGGGTTTGGGTTTTTTCCCCCCTTAGGTGGGTCTCTGATTAAGGCAAAAGCTGTTGTACTCCCCATCAGGCAGGCTGATTTCACTGCAGAAATTCAGTTGACAGTAATCTGCTTTTTAATCTGTTCTTGTGGGGTAGTGTAACAGGCTGTGTCACACTGTATTTCTCATCCTAACTCTTGTTGTACCAGTTGAAGGCTTGTAATTTTTGTCTTGAAGTGTCTGAGTTTTAGTTCTGCAGTTTTTAGTGAGTGCTAATCTAAACAAGGTTTGCATAAATCTTTTTGCTCCAGCGGGAAGATGAAAGCTTTGATAAGGAACTTGTTTTTTTCTCTCTCCCGAGCAGGAGCACAATGTCTTTGACCTAAATATACCAATTACTGACATGGCAAAGTGATACAGAAAACAATCCGGAAGGAATGCCAACCTCTGAATGAACGCTTGGCTGCAGAAAGCTACTGCTTATGTGGAACCTCAAATCCAGAAGAAATGTGAGGAGGAAAACAGCGTTCATTCAAAACATTTCATGCAAATAGTGAGGGTGAGAGAGCAATGGCTGGAGAAATGCTTGTTTATCCCTTATCCCTATGGCTCTGGAGAGGTAAAAGCACTATGCAAAACACAGTGCAGTTCTCCCCTTTCCCGTTTGTGGCCTGGTTTGCTCACCTTTTTGAAGAACTTTTATGTCAAACTTAAAGGCTTCCTGGTAGCAGCTTCTGCTTTGAAATGTGTTTGATGGCAGATACAAGTATTTCAAAAAGTAGCAGTGAGCTTCCTCTCCAGAGCATGCTAGGTGACTTTATTAATTAGTTTCATAATTTTTATTCGTGGTTAAGGTTAACTATCTCTGGAGACTGAGGGGCTCTGAAGTGAACTGGTTTTCAGTTCAGCTTTGAGACCTATCCTCTGTTAGTGAGTACTTGCACATTGCTACCACATTGATGGTTTCCAAAGTACACTGAGTAAATTGGTTCACACAAACTGCTCCAGATTTCTGGTTCTCCATGTTGCAGCTGTGGAACTTGCAGACTCTGGCTGCCCATTTTTTTGGTGGTCAAATCACCCTTTTTGGTACCAAACTGCTACTACACATGGTCAGACTGGAAATGGTACCTGTTACAGTTGTGCATCTCCCCTCAACCCCCAGTGAATTTGTGTGTAGTCTTGGGCTTCTTGCAAGAAAAAAGGGAACCTTCTATCAACCCAGGTTTTGGAGTCGTTTTGTTTCATTTTCCCAGGCAGTGTTGTTGCTGGCACTTCAGCCGTACTGCAAATGCAGCTTGTGTGGGCTTTTTGCTCACACGGTTTATTTAAGAGATTGATACAAGTCAGACTACTGCAGGGAAGTCCTTCTGCTACAGAAATGTGTAATAGATATTTGGCAATGCGACTCAAACATTTGTCTTGCTTTGTTCCAGCAAATGATTTGAGATTAGTGATAGGACCAGCTCTATGCAGGATCTGCTGTTGAACAGGAATCTATCAAATATTTTGTCTTGGAAGGCTATGAAATTCACTTCTATGTGATGTCCATGCACAGATCCTGATACCTTGGACTTCATAAGCCTCTACTGAGTTGCTTCTTTGGGCGTCTGGTGCCAGTTCTGTGCAGATGTTGGGTACCACAGGGCATCTCCAGTGTCACCACAAGTCTGTGTCAGGGGTTGAGTTGAGCCCTAAGGAATCTGATTGTCCAGTGGATGCTGTTATCTCTGTGTGCCTTGTGTTGCATTAGAGGAGAGGCCGTGGCTGCAGCAGTGGCACCCTCTGCAAGACTTGACCAGACTGGGTTATCCATGTGTTGGGCAATAGTTGTGGGAGGGTGGCTTTTGTACTGACTTGCTTAATATTTGCTGGCACACGAGGAGAGCTCCCGTATGGAGAAGCGTGCAGTGCTCTGTGTGGCTGTAGCCCAAACAAAGGGACACTGGGACACTGGTGGATGCTGTGAAAGGAGCATTTGCATGGTTTAACAACTGGATCAGCGCCTGGATGCACAGCCTCTGATTTGACTGAAGCAGCTGCCTTCTTCCCAGCAAAGGTCATGTCCAGCTCAGAGGCACTTAGTGTGTGTCTGAACAACTGGACGGGATGTAGCCAGGGAAAGAGTAGGCAGGGAGCTGGGAGACTGCTCATTTAATTACAGTCCTTTGCTTTGTAGTTCCTCCTTTGAGACTAAGTCCAGAGCTGTCCACATGGTAGAGGTTTGACCGTGTTAAGTGAAAAGCCCCTTTGATGGCATGGATACATGTGAATGTTGCTGTGGGTTTGGGAGGATCTATATTAATTAATTTTCTGTTGTATAAATAAGAAGTCAAGATTTAGGGAAGGGGAGAGAAGTTCTATAATGTCTGAAGTGTTCACCTCACAGCTACAAGCAAGATGCTGACTTAAGGGGTGAAAACTCCAAATTGTTGGTGCTCTTTTGATATTGCTGGCTGTGACCACTCACTCCCGATAAAAACACTTTGCAGGCATTGTCTGTACAGTCAGGTATGTTGGCATACATAGCCAGCAGTTATTAAATGGGAACCCTTTTAAGGTTTGAAAGATGTATTTTTAGGGTGTAGTCTGTGTGAAATGTTCCTTGGTTAATAGAAATGTAGTGATTATTAGGCGCATGACTTAGGCTAATAATCATATCTTGCAGTACAAGAACTTGCTGTGATGTTCCTGATGTTAAATCCAGGCAGACAGCTCCAGTCCCTGTACGTAAGAGTGGAGATTGAATCTTGTTTATCATTACATCAGTCTGCAAAAAGGAGATTTATAAGAGCAGAATTGTTTGCGTGACATGGAGTGACTCCCATTGTATAGAACAGAACAGCACTCCAAAATTTCTCTCCTCTCCCTTGCCCTTTTGATGACAGATAGTTGGCAGTGGATCAAAGCACAAACAGGATTAATGTTTTGCATATTCTGTCCTACATGGCCTGAAAGGAGCAGAGATGGAATTTTTCATCTTTCACTTTAAACTGCATTTAATATCGTGGCCTAGTTTAGAGCTATGCGACTCATTCCTTCCATTTCCCCTGAGGCCTCTGTTTCTGGTCAAGGAAAGCAGGGCATGACTCCCTCTGGAGCTCATCAGTGCTGCTCAGCTTCCTCCTCCGTGCAGGCTGGTGGAGGAGGCTGGATTGAGGCTGGAGCAACCCAGCGTCAGGAGCCTCCAAGGAGCATTTGTGGAAGCTGCCGTCTCGTGGGTCTGTCGCCGTGCTCACATCACGGGGAACGGGGCACGGGGAACCCGGGGCTGGGGCAGCATCCGAAGTTTTTGCCACCACCTGTGCAAAGGCAGCTGTGAAAGCTGGAGTGGTGTCTCAGGTCACACCTCCAAATGTCTGGCTTCACTATCCAAGGATGCTGTCCGAGCATGTTCCTTCTCAGAGATGTCCTCGGAAAGGAATGTTTGATCCGCGTCTTGGCTGATGAATTGTACTGGCAGCAGTACTTCTTCGCCATTGGAAATACGCTGAAAATGGCGAGAAAGCATGAAGGCGCTGGTTTTAGGGGTCGTGTCAGTGCTGGAGCCGTGTCCCCTTGGAGCCGATTCCTCCCTGGAGCGGCACCTGAGCGGGCACATCCCTGTCCTGCCCTCCCCTCTAGCGGGAAGCAGCGTCATTGCAGCCGCTTGGGCTCCAGACGGGGATTTGGGGGATGTTCTGTGGCTGCAGGATTTTACAGTGGCCACAGCACAGCGGGAATAGCGGCAGGGACTTGGGGTGGGATATGTGAAATACGGGAGCATTGGCTGTATCTTCTTTCACACCCTCTGCCCACCTTCTCATGGATGCATTTGCGGAGGGCACAGTGGATGGGGTGAACATGGTTCAGATACCTGAATCTGATCACTCCAGGACAAAACATGAGGTCCAGGGAAGAAGTAGGCTGCAGGCTGGTCAGAGTTGCTGATGAGAAGAGAAGGAGGCTGCTGAAGGTTAATTTCGTTCCAGACAGCATCCCAGGTACTGGCAATGGGTCTCTTGCTCAAATCACACTTGTCTACAGTTCTGTTTTCGTAGTCATGAGTGAATGTGCTCCTCACACAAAGCTGCTACATTTATGTCTGATATCAAAGAGATGTAAGAGCTTCAGCAGAGACAGATGGTGATTAATTGGGCCATGTCTGGCCTCCTCCACACTGAGCTCTTGAGGGTTGAATTTTGAGGGGAGCTAAGATAATGATCTACATATTTCAGGATCTTCTCCTGTCATTTGTGGGACTTTTGGCTGTGGCACACCAGGCTTGCCAATTGCTGTGACAAGGATTTTTCTTGGCACGTAGAAGTGGCCGTTCATTATAATACTAAAAATGTTTGCATAGCTTGAGTTCCTGAGCAGCACAAACGAGACTTCAAGGGCTCTTTCAGTTGTTTTGCCTAACTGTGGAGTTTGAGGAACTTGTTCTCTAGCTAAATACACACTTTTTATTCAAAAACCCCATCATGTCTTTTGCAATTCTACATGTAATGAAACATCTTCCCCTCCCTTCTGACCTCTTTCTCTTGCCCACTTCCCCCAAATCAACTTCTTGTAAACCTACAGGGAACTCAACTGGAGCTTATGTTCTGGCAGGATTGCCTGCACTTCTCAGTGCTGGGGTGAGAAATGAAAGTACACTATCCTGGGAAATGCTGGTAATTAGGATTACAAATCTTCGAGGACTTGGCTCCCTGGTCTTAAAAAGCTGCTGCTGCTCCCATGGCTGCTCTTCATCTGCACCCTCTGAATGATGCAATAGCTCCTTTGCTGTTGACTGTGGAGTTCATTGGTGTTTTCATCTTGAAGGGGTCAGGAATGCTACCTCCTTACTGAGTTGCTGAGCCAATTCTCATGTATGATGAGTAGAAAGTAGTCCTGCCAGCTCTTGTTTGTTGTAGATGGTCTGCAGGTTTTAGCTTGAATTTGAGGTTGCAGGTTGCTCCAAGTGAATGACTTGGTGGTGCAGTGGTGCTCTAGTCCTGTTTTTAGAAATAGAAGACCAGTAGCACGTAGCATTTTTTAGTTATTCTCTTATATCAGAGATTCAGATCATTGAAATAAGAGAGAAGGAATATCCAGCAGGAGCATCTGCATTTTACTCTGATTAAAAAGTGGACTGAACTGGACCTTTGCATCCAGTAAGCACAAAGAGTGTAGTCAAAGAGAGTTCAGAAGAGCTGTACAGTCTCCCCTGGGGTTGTTCATGGGAGAACATCCTTGGAGCCTGTTCCAGAGGAGTCTGGACCAGGGGCAGTGCTGGGAAGGAGAGCACTGTCACAGTGTCACTGCACATCCAGCATCACCCTTGTGTGAAACACTCTCAGTGACACAGGTCTCTTGCAACCACCTTGCTGGCTGTGGCTTGCAAACCTCACCACTCAAAAGGAGACCTGCAGGAGGGAAGCCCAGAGCAACCAGGATCAAAATTATCTTTTCCTTCTTCTGTCTGAACTCTGGTTTTCATGGGATGCCCCTGCCCTGGCAAAACTCTTGGTATGTTTTAAAATGCTTTTTCTCTGCAGACCTGCATGAACATAGTAAGTTCTCACTAATAAAACAGATCCTGTACCCTATCTCCAGTGCCTGGCAGAGTGTCTGTAAATGTACTGTGAAGCAGAATTAATTGCTGAGATCTCTCTGCTGAGGTATTGCTTTGGGCTGTAGTAGGTAGGCCTAGTAAAATTCCACAGCACATTAGAGATTGTGCATATTAATATCTCATCTAAAGCACCGTAATATGTCAAATTTCTCCTTTCTGGTCATATCCATGCTCACCCAGTCCTATTTGTCAGGTTTATTACATGCTGGTTTTGTGGATTTTTACAGTTGATTGCTGACACTGGACTATGAATTAATATGATCTCCATAAAGGTAATAAAAACCCAGAGATTTTTGCCCAGAAGTGAACTATGTTGTTGGCTCTTGGCCTGCCGTGTTTGGCAGGGGTCACTGGAAGTCCGTGCAAAAGCATGCAAAATCCTGCAGGGGCAAAAATTCCTGTAACGTTGAGTTTTTAAAAGGCTTTTGAGAGAACGTGAAGTGACAGCTGAGCAGAAAGTGAGTTCCTCTCTAGTGACAGCTGCATGCAGGAGCAGGGAGAGTTCCTCTTGCCTTACACAATCAAACCAGTGAAATGCAAGCCTTTGCTTTCTGCATATATTAAAAGATATTAATGTTTTTCTCCTTTCCTTATGTACGCAGGAGGCAGACAGTGGGGAAGAAGAATGCCGGTCCCAGCCCAGAAGGTAAGATTGTCACTCGAGGCTCACAAGAGCCCTCGAGGATGCCTTGCTGTGTGGACTGTTCCACCAGGCTTTTGTTGTTCCTCTGGCATGTCCTGCAAGCACGCATCACTTTCTGCCTGTTGTTGACATTGCACAACTGCCCTATGCGAGCCTTACTGAAAAATGGATTTAACTGTGGCCTCAGTGATGCTCCCAATAACGGGGTCGCTGCAGCAGGAAATGGGAAAAATCAGATTGCCCACTAAAAAATAAATACAGGGAACAGCTGGCAAAGATGTCAGTGAATATATTCTCCAAACTGCTGTTTCTGTAGCTCCCTCCAGTGTCCTGTGTTGCTTCTCAGGATTTAGTCCACCATCAGAGTATTCTGAGAGGCATAACCAGACTAATAAACTCTTGTTCTCTGGTTAAAAAGTCCCTGTTGCCATCAAGGGTGATACTGATCCATACAGGCACCTGCTGCTTAAGTAGCACGTTCAGTGCCTGTGTGGATATTTGCTGCTGATGCAGCTAGTCGAACTTAGCCTCCAGAGTTAGGAGACATTGAGAATCTGCAGGGATTTTTTTTTTTGTTTAAATGGGATTGTTTTGGAGGGAGGTGTTCACCTCTTGTAAATGCTGATTTCAGTTGCTCCAGGAAGAACTTTTTTTCATAAATGTCATTTGCTTAAAAATAAACATTGAAACAGCTGATTGAACACTGACAAGAATAAATGGCAATTTTTATAATCTAGGTATAGTCTGAAGGGTAAGACTTTTGGGGGGTCTTGTAAGCTTTGTCCCCTTTCCTCTAAGCCGTCAAAAGAATTATTTCAGCTGAACTTAATAAAAGCAGAAATTGCATGTATCAGGTGACTTGTCCAATGGCAGGAGCACTCTCTCAGCTTAAAATGTTGCAGTCAGATTTTATGAAGGGCTTAAGATTCCCTCCAAAGGGAGTAAAGGGGAAATGAAGGTGAATTGGTTCTCTCTTTATGAGCTGTCTGACTGTTACAGTTCTTTGCTTAATGTTGTTTGTGTGAAGAGGTAGCAACAGAAGCCATAATATCCAGTATTTAAAATACTTGAATGAGATCTGGGCTTTGTGTTTTGGGGCCAACTTGGATGAATCTGCAAGAGAAAAAGCTGTCCTGGTTGCACATTCCCATGATTTCACTGCAGTTCTGTGATTCTGTGGCTCAGAGAAGGTGGCTGCCCTGTTTACTTCAGTCTTCTAGCCCTAAATGATGATTTAAGAATTGCAGTTTCTTCATTTTACAGCTTTCATGAGTGAGAGGAAAGCTGGAAAGCACAATTCCCGAAGGCTCAAATTGAACTCGGCTAAACTCCGATTTTTCATTTCACTCTTGGCCTTCCAGCAGTCACAAGATCAACTCATGACTTGATCTCAGTATACATAATGTATTGGAAGGGATGTGAGGTATTTAATTGTTGTGGGCACTTAGCAACCATTGTAGGTTAGGTCTGAAATGAGCATTTTTTTAATATATTTGAAGTAACTTCCTGGGGTAGGAAATGACAACCTGCTGTTGATGTGGTGATCTGAGCTCCGTGACTCCTGTTACTGGGGTCACAAAGCTAACTAAAACCAAGCTCCTTCTGGGGGAAAACAAGGGGGTGGGTGTTAAATGTGTTTGATTGCAGCAGGATAAAAATAATAGAGCCAAATGGAGTAAGTAGTGAACCTGGAGTCCTGCTGTGGAGGAGCAGCAGATGTCCATAAACAGCTCCTGAGTATATCTAATCCCCAGTTTTCATGAGAACATAGCAAGTAGCAGCTACTAAAAGTCCAGACAGTAAAAAGGGTACAGGTTGAGTTTGGCTTAAAAGGAGAGGTGTGTTTCCAGCTGCAGTGTCACTCAGGTAGTGCTCTGCAGCAGCCTGACATTCCTCACTGCCTGCCTGGGCAGGGCCCAGTTCTCCTGAGGCTTCATTCAGGTGACCTGGCTGCAGCTACAGTCAGTGGTCAGTGTTTGGGGTGGGATTTTTTTTTTGCTGTTTGTAAAATTCTCCTGGCAAGGAGACCTTTTGTCTCCTGCGGTCATGGAAAATGTGTTCACGTGCTACCTCAGCGTGTCAGGCATCAGGCATGTCCAAACTCACCCTGTTAACTGGACACTGAAGCCAGGAGTACTGCTGTGGTAGGACTAAAAGTGTGTTTGCATTAATAAAATAACTTTTCAAATGTTATTAAATAGGATATTAGTGCACAAAGGTGTTAAAGCTTGCAAGGGAATTAGTGAAGACCTAAGCATAAGCACATGGACTTGTTTGGTGTCAGAAGATTTTTGCAGTGGTCAGTCTTGACAATCATTGGGTAGAACCTTCATTTCCATTCCTGTGTCCTCATGTCTCTGCACAGCACTGCCTGGACTGGCTCTCACAAGACAGGGGAGAACTGTGTGAAAATGTTCTTTAAACTTAAACCTGCTCTGCAGAGCATTCAAATGACCTGACAAGTTTGCACTCGCCAGCACCATCACGGAGTGAGGAGCTTTCTGCTTTGGGAATTAGCAGGATCTGCTTGAAGATTTTCTCCAAAAGATGGAAAGAACTCTCCGAGTGCAGAGAGTTCCTGTGTGCTCTGCAGTCATCCTTGGAAGGTGCTTGAAATGGCATTTCCTGTCAAACTCTTTTGTGTTGATGCAAAGAGGAAAAAGGAGGAAAAGTACTTGGAAAAACTGAGGAAAGTACTTGGGTATAGTGAACACAGACCTGATTTCTATAAATATTTCTATCCATTATTAAAAACCCCAGCAAGTTAATGCTATGAATACCTGAAGCTGAACAAATAGGTGCAAACAGCTTGGCTTCTGGAATATTTTTTCTCACATCCAGGCCCTGGTCTGGGGGAAGCCCAGGGGAGGGTCTCTGTGTCCAGCTGTAGCTGTGACCATTTGTGCAGTTTATGGGTGAGATTCCCCAAAGCCCTGACACAAATCCAGGTTCTTGCTCTGGAGTCCCCAAATGAGCCAGTCCTTGTCACTCTTGGCTAATGGAACCAAGACAGTGCTGCATAAGCAGATGTCCTGAACAGTCTATTTATTACATTTATTACCTTCATAGCTGTGTTCTGACATTTTTATTAGGCTGTCTGGAGGCTGTGGAGCTGAACTGGCCTCACATCCCTCCTGTCCCCAGACATGCTGCTGCCACACTGGATACACTCTTAATGGAGCATCTGTGTTAACGAGCTCTTTGCAGCATCCCGAGGTTGTTAAAATTTCCCTAAAACGCACATGTATTGAGCTGTGAGTTGTGTTTACACCCGATGAGGTATTGACATTCAGGTTTTGTGTGCTCTGTGCCAAGGTTGCAAGGATTCAGCATCTTTGTTTTGCTGACGAACGACATCTCCGGGGCCCGGGGCAGCAGCGGTGCTGCAGCTGCGTTGGATTTGCTGTCAGGATCCGCCGCTTGCTTTTTGGGTTTTATGTTTTAAATGGTGCCTCTATTTCCACACCATCATGATTTTACCACTTCTGTGTGCCTTGAAACCGCTCTGGTTTGCTGAAATGCAGCATTTGGGGCTGCTCAGTAACTGCTGCATATAAAATTGGGTGAGCTGTATTGCCTAGCCAGGCTGCCAGGGACTTCAGAGGGATTCTTTGAACTTTTACGGCCTGGCAGTGGGTCAGACTAAAGTCTGTTTGCTCAGGTAAAGCTGAGGAGCCTGTCATTCCCTTCAGGTGCCACAGAAGGTGCTTACATCCTGCTTGAAATCTGGGGCTTGTTACCTGAAAATGTTCTAAGAAAGTGCTTGTTCTCCCCTCTTCAAGTGGAGGCAAGAATGTGGTGTTAAATTATAATTTAAAAAGGAAAAAAACCCCACACCTTTTGCAGCACAAGTATGGTTACCTTTTGGTTTGTTTTTTTTTAGTCAAAATAGTTCCTTCCAGGAGTGAACTGGGAAGGAAAGCAAATCAGATTATTACCATGATAACAGTTGGATGTGCCAAGATGCCTCAAGGTCTCAAGCTGTGAGTAAATACTTTTGTTTCAGGAGCGGAAGACCACAGTCTGATGCAGGAGCTGATGGTTTATAGCAGTATAAAAGTTGTTTTTCAAATAGTAAGTGGAATAGATGCATGTGCTTCCTTCTACAGGGCAGCAGCTCAAGAAACTGTAAGCCAACCTGTTTGATTTTTAAACTGAGACCATTGTAAAATGTGTGCTAGTCCTTGTGAGAAGTGGGGGGGTGATCTTGTGGTACTGAATTGACTGCACTTCCAGAGGCTCATTCACACTCCACACTGAGATGTGTGGATCTGCAGCACCCTGTGACTGCTGTGACTTTTGGAGATGTGTATCATCACCATTTGGCTCTCCTGTGGCAGGCTCCTGGCGCTCCTGGTTATCCTTAAAACCTGTCTGGTGTTACAAGAGACACTTCCAAAAGCTGTGCTCTGAGAGTTCTGGCAACTAAACCTTCGTTGTGCTGCCTTTTCTGGCTGCTGCAGCTGCCAAACATTTACTCTGTTGGTACTTGAACAGTAGCTGGGCCTTTAATGGGTGTGCAAGACAGTTTGTTAACTCCAGATCTTGAGTAAGAACGGACTGTGTGTGTGGTGTACAGGAAAACGTGTGTTTATCTGTGCTGGAGATTACTAAGCTCTTGTAGTATGAACCTTATCTTTAGAATGTATTTCCTGAATTCATCTTTCTATCTTTCCTTTCAGTGACAGCTCAGCCTCTCTCTGGCATTTACTACAGCTGCTTGGGGAGAGTGCAATAGATAAAGATATATATATATACTGTGTTTTGTTTTAATTCCGGTCATCTGCCAGCTCTGCTGACCACCAGAAAAAGTTCTGTGGGCCACAATTCATTACAGTGGCCTTCATTTTTGAATACCAGCTCTTTTATCACCAAACTGCGAGCAAAGGTACTGAACTGGCAGTAAAATTTGGGTTTATTAGGTTAGTAACAGGTATCTGCAGGGCTAGTTCACTGCAAGGTCTGTGCTTGTGGTTGCAACATGTTCAGTCCAGTCCGCTGACATACCTGTGGATCACAATAATGTGTGAGATGATTTCAGGTGTGATCTTCAGGCTGAAGGATCAAGCAGAGTAATATCACTGCGCTGCCAAATTACCAGGTAAACACAGGGAGCTCACTCAAAATCTGAATGCTTATGAAAAGTGGTTTTGAATTTGTCATTCTAAGCGTGTGAACAGAGGAGAATGAGGAACAGGGCAAGGACAAACTGGGAAGTAAAAGGAATGAAGGTGGGTCAGATCCTTCAGCTACCAAAAGGGTCTAGAGTCCAGAACAGCTGCTCCCACGCACTTGTGCTCCTTCAGAGGTTCACAGAGGAGGGGCTGACCAGGGGGGGCCTTAAGGATTCCATACGTGCTTCTGTCTCCTGCTGAGCATGAACCAGGTGCTCTAAGCTAGAGGAATAGAAAGGGAAACTCTGAAATTCCCTTTCCTGGTAGGACACCTTCACAAAACTTCAAAGTTAAACATGAATCCTCAGAGATTTCAACATTTTGTGGATTTCAGACACTTAAATGTATTTTGAAATATAAGCCAGGGTTTCTGGACTCGTTGCCATTCATCTCTTTGGTGTCTTTGCACCAAAACCATTCCTTTACAAAATTGAGGGAGTGGATGGTTTGATGGTTGGGAGGATTTAGATCTTTCTTTTCCACAGGTCACTGAAATAATACATTACCTACACTGGTGTTGCTTGTTGAGAGCAGACATTGCTGATTGTGTCCCTTTTCCTGCTCGGGTCCCTTCAGTCATCTTTGCTTCAGGCTCTGTAAAAAAGGTGTAATTGAGCATTGACCTCTCCGTGTCAGACTCTTGAAGATTTAATGATAAGTAAACTGTACAGTGATTGGATGTGGGGCTGGTGAGGGAAGGGTTTAATGAACTGATAATATTGCAAAATAGGTGTTGAATTCTCAGCTAGGCAGCCTAATCATTGATCGTGATGGGCAGCTGACCAAAGGGCTTTAAAAGCAGGGGTTTGTTCTTTCAGTGATGCTTATCTCCCTACCCCTGTACTTGTCTGATTTCTTTGCTCAAGAACTGGAAACAGAAATACTCTTTGACAGCTTAAATAACCAAATTTAGAATGTGGCTTCCTGTTCTGACTGGTTCTTCAGGATTAAAGTACAGTTTTGCGTGCTTTCCCTGTTCCTGCCTCCCCCTGCCTTTTTCTTTTTTGGTTTTTTTTTTGTTTTGTTTTAACTAGATACGGGCTCCTTTATAATTACTTGGTTAAGTTTCCCTGGCTGTGTGTAATACAGCTGGTGTATGTAAGCCCTGCCTTGGTGGGTGGTATGTCTGTTAATCACTGGGAGAGCTTTGTGTCTGTGCTGTACTCTATCTCGTTCTGCCCTGCATGCATTGGCTTGTTTGTGATCACTGCTACTGAAATTGCTTCATGTTTTCCTGATAAATTGGGCTGCAGAACGAAGAAGGCTTCATCTCCCATGCTAAAAACATCCAGAAGGCTTCTGACAGATCGACTTCTCCTCCGAGGTGCGGAGGCAGCAGTAGGAGATGAGTGCAGGAGGTGCTGCTCTCAGCCAGTCGGTCTCTACCTATTTACAGGTTTGCTGCACTAATTTAAGGCTCTTCCCAAATAAATCATCTGTTTGGACCCTTAATCCACTCAGACTCATCTGTCAACTCTGTTCAGTGCTTAAAGCCACACGTCCTCAGAGCAAAAGGATGATTTAGCTGACTTCCCACCAAAACAGCAGGGTCATCAGCTCCTTTGACCCTTAAAGAGCTCACTGGGGCACCAGATTTTTCAGGGCTACCCCTTAGGACCCTTTTCCCATCAGAGCTGATGCAGAGACAGCTGCTTTTGTGGGTAAAGACTGAGCGTAGCTGCCGGTGAGAAAAACAAAGGACTTGGCCCCACCTCTGCACACGGAAATGAACTTGCTACCGCTGCTCCGCGGCAGTGCCTGTGCAAGACTCCCGTGCTCGGCTGTGGGCAGGGACGTGTTGTTTTCAAAATTCTGTGACTTTTCATAAATATCACCGGAAACAGCTGTTGAACAGTAAAGAACAAACTTTCCACATGTGCAGTAAAGGTGGCTGAGCAGGCACGGCCGTGGTTCATCGCTCGGCAGGGAGAGGATGTGCTGGGGGTGAGGGGGAGGTTTGTTTGTCTAACACAGCAGCTTCACAAGTTTTTTTTCATAATGCCCTGAAAACATGGGTCTGGGTTCTGCATTGCCTTATCTATGATACTGATAATAACGATTGAGGGCAAAATTCCTGTGTGTGACAGCCTCCCACTGTCCCCTTTACCTTGAACATGACCGATGTTACAGGTGAAGTAAATTTGAAGGAAGAGAACATTCCTTGCTTTTGGACAGAGTACCTGGACTTCAATCCACACAGACTTAATACCCTTCACACCCACTGGAGTTAGAAAGACTATGACAGTATATTGTGTTCATTAGGGCTCTTCAAAAAGAGAGAACTGAGAGGACCAGAGAAAATCTCGCTGGTAGGTGTGCTCTAAAATGAAAAGAGGTCGTCAGGTCCCCCTTAGTGTAGACTAAAAATTGAAGATGCCTAATAAGACAATCATGCTCCAGATTTAATCATGTTAACACGTGAGCAGACACTCAGCAAGCCTCTGTGGGATAGGAGTGGGTGGAACACGATGACACCCACACCTTTGTGTGGTCTGACAAGAAGCAGCAATTCAGCCCGAAGCTGTTGATCTTGGATGGAAACAGAAGCCTGATGAATGCCCTGTTTGCGTGTGCACTCTGTGCACTGACAGGGCTGGGTGTCCAGCTCTGAGCATGCCTCCTGCACGTGTCACATCTGGGCATGCCAGTGCCAAGCCTTCCTGGAGCACTTTATGGTGACCTGTGCACCAAGGCCTGGGCTGGACAAGGAGAAGCCCGTTGGCAAGTGCAGGACACAGAATTACTCGGTTACATCACTGCAAGATCAGAAACTGCTAAAATGCACCAGGAAAGCGAGACAGCTGAAGGTACTGGTGACAGCTGAAGGTACTGGTGACAGCTGCTGTGATTGTGTAGTTTTGCAATGCAGACAGCGGTGAAAATGATGACTCTATGAATAAACAGTATGTTGTCAGCTTTGTCTGCCAGACCGAACACTGCAAGTCAGTATGAGAGATTTGTGCATGCATGTTCCCCTTCCACCCCTCAAACTTTTCTCCAGAGGCAGTTCTCGTGGCATTCCCTCTGCTCCCCTGTCCTGAAGTGCCTGCTCAGACATCCCTCACATTCTTTATCTTAGTTTTTTTTTTCCATTGTGCTTCCGTAACTGGTTCTAGCTGCTGCCTTAGTGTAGCAAAGGTTTGGGGATGGGTGTTTTTACAGTGTATTTCACGTGCTGTATGTAACTCCAGATTATTAGTTTGTGTGATGTTCAAAGGTTAAACGAGATCCTGCTGCTCCCCAGGCTTGTGGTGTCGTGGTGCCCTGCAGGGTTTGCCGCCTGCTCCACTCTGCCTGCTGATCCCGTGGCTTCCTGGGGAGTGCAAAATGCCGAGGAGAACTCAGACAAGCAGTGCCCTTTCCCCAGCAGCAAAGTGTTATTTCGTGCACTGGGCAGCACTCGAGACCCCAGACAGGCATATTTCCATCTTGCCATGCAGTGATTAATGGCTCTGCTCACATGCTCTGTTGCAGCACGGCGGTGTTTGAGGCTGCTGCCTGTCGTCACTGCAATTTTGTGCACTTTAAATTCTTCATGTATTTGTCCCAGCAGAGTGCACCTGCTTCCAGCCAGGAGCAGTTTCTTGTCTGTCTTGTGACCTGCTGCCTAAACTCCATCTCGTGCATCCCCTTCTTTCTGCCTGCTCCTTGCTCTTGCATGCTGAGAGATCGAATTACTGGCTCTAAACTTTTACTCACGTCTAAACATGAGCAACTTTGACAAAGACATAGAGTTATTCCTTAAGTCTGATTTTAAAAAGCAAAATATGAAAATAACACAGCACTTAGTGCTGTTGTCTAGTTAGCAAGGTGGTGATGGGTCAAGGATTTGATTTGATCTTGGAGGTTTTTTCCAACCTTAATGATTCTCTGAGTCTACACAAATGGACAGTGGAAACTGAAATGCTAATTTCATTAACATATACCTGAAGGCAGTGCCAGTCTCAGGCTAGGGTTTCAATCTTTATGGCAACAAACCCAGGTTTGAATAGCTTTTATTAGTGCAGATTTCAAGATATGAACTTACTTGAGGCTTTCTTATTTCTGTTTTCTGAAGGTTTGAAAAGAAAACAAATGGGATATTTGTGTCATCACTCGGTTCCCTGGCATATGGAGATGCAGAGCATGATTGTATTAATCCAGGACTAATTCGTTTACAAATCTATTATCCATATGTTATGAGTAGCTGCTTGTAGTTAATCATTGCACTTGTTTTCAGCAGGTTTTAAGGGCTTGCCTTAATGGTGGCTGTGTGTAAGAAATCTGACGTGTCTGGACAGTATCTAAGTACATTTACTCTTCTACAATGCTTGAATAAAGCCCTTAAGTTATTAATTAGAATAGAACAGAAGTTCTGGGCTTGTTTTTCAGTCTGTGAATGTGTGGTATGTGTTACTACTGAATATGAGGTTCTTGCCAGTCTCTTGGCCTCTGGAAGGATTGAGTTACCCTCCATTTCTTAATGTCCCGATTCTTCCATTGCTTCTTGCAACTGACTTCATTTCTGCCTAACAAAATGATTTTTTTTGGCATTGCAGCAAGCTGGCACTGCATTTTCTTTACAGCTGTGAGGCACCATTACCAGAGCTGCGCTCTTGGCTATATAGGATGACATTGCTTAAATTGTTGCAGCCAAACAATATCCTAGCAAAACTTGCAGGATCACAAATTCCACTGCTCTGCCCTTTTCTCTGCCCATCCCTGAAGTGGGGATGGTCAAGACCTTTCAGACAAGTGTCTTCTTGCTCCTGTCAAGTCTCCTATCAAGACCTGAAGCAGGTGTCATCACCCTGTGTTGGTTTTTTCAACCTGTGTCGGCTTCTCTGAAACTTTTAGTTAATAATTGGAAATAAAGCTGATGAAGCTTTTGGCTTCCAGCTCTGCTGCCAGATCACAGGGCAGCTCTGCAGTGATGCCTTGGTATTTTTTATTCTTGAGTAGATGTCATTAACAAGCAGATGTGTTTAAACTCACATCTTCCCCTGCCAGCTCACTTATGCCTCCTTGCTGGGCATGTGCCACCCAGAGCAGATGACTTAAGGCTGGTATATCGTGTTCCTCTGTGCTGGGATGTCGTGCATTCCTATGAGAAACACAAAACTGAGCTTGCTTCCAAGGCTCCTCGGTTGTTCGCCCGTGCTGCTTGCTGGATATAAGGGCTGGAGAATGCCGACCTGGGATGGGCAGTGCAGGGTGGGATCGAGCTGCCCCCGCCTCTCCCCAGTGGAAAACTGTATTAAGTTTCCCTCGCGCTGTAACATCTGAATTCCCAGCAGCCAGAGGACAAGACTTCTGTTCTAAATTACTTCCATTCTTCCTTTTCTCGAGGGGCGATGGAGCTAAAGATTAAACAGCACTGAAAGGCAGCTGCTTCTCTTCTCCTTTGGCAGAAAGCAAGTTGTCGCGTCTCTGCATAAGAAAGTTACTGCCAAGAACTCTTCCCCCCGTCTCCTGCAGGAGAGAAATTAAGGTCGTTTCCTAAGCACCCGAGTTGTCGCTGCCTGCCTTTTGCAAAACATCGTTTGATGTGCTGCATCAAACCCGGCTGCAGGGCGTGCAGCCTCGCTGGCCTAGATCTAGGGGGGGGGAAAGGAGGGGAAAAAAGGGAAAGGAAAACGAAAAGGGAAGGGAAAAGGAAAAAACGGGCGCACCCGCGCGCGGCGCTGTGCCTCGTCCCTCGCTGCCGCCCGCTGGGAGAACCAGCAGCTGAACTCCGGCCTGTGAGCGGGGCGGACCGTCCGCCTGTCCCTGATCCGCGGGTCCCGGTCCCGCGTATCCCCTCCCGGTCCCCGCAGCCCCGCGCCGGCACATGCGGTGTGGGCGGGGCAGCGGGGGCGGANCCGCCGCGGCGGGGAGCGATGATCCCCTACTTCTCCGACGACGCCGTCATCTCCCAGGGCGCCATCGCCCAGCTGTGAGTACCGGTACACACCGCCGAGACTTCCCTTCCCGGTGCCGCTCCGGCTGCCCCGGCTCCCGGCGGCTGCCCCTGCCCGGGCGTGCGCTGCGCTCTCCCCGCTATCCCCTGTCTCCTCTCTCCTCGCCCTCCCCGTTCCCCGGAGTTCGCTCCGCCGCCGGTTGCCTCCGGGCAAACTTTCCCCTTTCCCCTGGCCGGCACCGGATTGTGGAAGTGCTGATAAGCGCCGGCAGCGCCCGGCGGCTGCTACTCCCTCACCGCTCACTTCCCTTTTTATTTTTTTTTCCCACTACCAGTACTCCGAGTCCCATCCGAGCGCTTCGCTCGGTGTTACACGGGAGCTGCCCTTGCAGCTCAGGGCTGCGCTTCCTCCCGCCGGAGCCGCCGGTTTCCCGTGCGGTGCCGGTGCGGGGCCCCCGCAGACCCCTAGCCAGGCTTGGCGCTGACAGCGGGGTACAGATCTCCTGCCCGCATACTCAGCCCGTCTTTTGGGCTCAAAGCAGAGATTAGCCCCTTTATCTGATCTCTTGGCTTATCGCAAAGCGGCAGAGAGGGGCTGCGGGGCTGGGGTGTCCCAGGTCGGAGCCATAGGAGCAGGTCTGAGATCTTACATCAGCACCTGCGGGTCACAAGGCAGAGACGTGAGCTGCTGCCAGTTGTTAAGTACTGTCAGTCTTGGGCAGCCCCAAAGTGCGGAGTGTCTCCGTGTCCCAAACTGAGCCGCATGGAAAATCAGTCTCTCCAGCTGCACACCCCCCTTTGATATGCAGATACGAATAGTCATTTAATTTATAAACAATTAACAGCCACTGCCTGAGTCGTGGGGTTTGGCTGGAAGGATTAAGGAGGGAAGTGGCAGCTATGGGGTGGTAGATAAGGCGTACAGAGAGATAGTCGCTGTGGTCTAGCCATGCTTGATACTTCTTTAAAGAAGCCAACAGATTGCTCTATCTCTTGGAAACATCATGAAAGGCTTCCAGATAGTGGGATAAAGTGCTGGGTCCCACCTGGAACTGTGTTCTTGTCACAAGAAGCTCCTCCTAGAACTGCAGCTGCCTTGCGCTTATGAGGTCTTTAGTAGATATCTCTGCTTGTACTTCTTATGGAAATGAGTCACCGGCTCCTGTGCCTTCTTTTGTGAGCGCTAGCAATCACTGCTGCAGTTGGTAATCAGTTTAGTTGAGTGTCTCTGAGCCTTTCATACTCAACCCAAGATGTTTGTAGTTAGAAATTTTTTTCCACTCGCAGTGTTGCCTGTAAACAACAGGGCTTTTTTCCCTGCGGTTACTGATAATGTAGGTTTAACAGAGATGTACCTAAACTGTTCTTCCAAAGCAATGATGCAAACTGGATATGCCCTGGGCCTTGGGAAGTTGCAGTAATTCTGGAATTGTGGCGAAAACCCCGACATACTGTAGGCTGAAACATTTCCTTGGAGCTCCGGATGATTTACCGAGCTAGAGTAGGTAGCCAGGTAACAATTTAAGTGCTTTTAAGCTGTTTGTTTTATCCGCTGCTCAAACACTTAACCCGCAGTTGGAGACTGTACGGAAAGGGATCAAAAGAAAGGGGAAATGCTGTTCGTCTCTGCTCCCTCCGTCTCACGGATCCCTGCAGAGAAGTGCCTCGTGGTAGTTTAAATGGCCTCTTGGTTGAAAGGACCACCCTTTCCTTTTCTGGGGAGAGAGATAACAGAGTTATCAGAGTGGAGCTTACGCTGTCCTTTGCCTCCTGTAAGGGAAGATTAATAAGCATGAGAATGACAGAGCTTTTGGCCCACGCAGAAACGTTCTCACAGGACTGAGTGCTGGATTAATATTTTGCTAGTGTTCTCAATCAGGATGGTGCTGCGGCTCTCGGGCTGGCCTAATAAAGGCCAGTATTTAAAGTTTGTGCTCCTAATTACAAGTTCACAAAGGCCGATTAATATTGGATGTCCTTATTTCATCATGGGCAAGACCTAAAAATCCAGATTTAGTTGTTTGCTATGCTGAAAATATGTTCTCTGTGGAGTGGGAAGGGCAGTGGTGACCCAAACATTATCAGAAACTTCTGTTTCAGTGTATTCTTTAGTAGATGTATTTGGCTGATCAGCTCTGACTTTCAGAGATCAGCAGAAATTACTCTTGTGTTGACGCTTTTAGTCAGTAATGTAGTCAGCTGGTCTGGGTCTAATTCATTTCAGGTTCACAAGGATTCAAATAATGTCCGGGAGACTTGTGTTTATCAAAATGCTCATAATTTATAGATGTAACTTGTTCCAGAAAGTCTTGCTGCTCTCACTGAACCTAGGGGGAATTCTGCTGATTTACTAGTTTGTTTGTGTGTAGGATTCAAAATTTACTTTGGTCTACTAAAACTCTTAAGGCAGCTGATGGAAAAGATAGACAGAAAAAAGCAAAGCTTCAGATAGTGTGCAAATATCAAAGAAATTTTAACGAGAAACCTGGAGGAATTGTCATGGATCAGTTCTTCCTGCCTGCAGTCACTTCCTCTGCCTCTGGCCAAGTTTTAGTTATTTAATCCATTGCTGGTGTCCCTGAAGTGGCTTTTCCAAGTTCCTCTGATAATGCCAGATTCCTCTGTCACTCAGTTTTCCTCTTCATCTCAGTGAAAAAGCAGGATGGCCCAGTGATCAGGGCACTCACTTGGGGTTTGAGAAAACCCAGCTCTTGCTTTCACTGTGCCGCATCCTTCCTGTGCGAGTCTCACCAGGCTGTGTTCAGCAGGGCCAGAAGGTGCAGAGGGATGCTCAGCCTTTGTTCTGAACCTGAGGATTGACCACCTCCCTTCGGTGCCCACATCTGCCCGGCGTTTTGGGGCATTTTTTGTTGTGTTTAAATACTTCTGCCTCTGCCTCGGCTTCCTTTCTGCCAGGCAGCAGTGGGAGCCCTCCCTGGGCACACATTGAGCACATGTTAAAGCACCCCTGTTCTGTTTACTCCTTCATCCTCCAACACTCGGGAGCCAGATGGATCTAACAGCGCAGATACACTCACTGCTTTCCATGGTTCTCGTGCTTGCCTCATACCAGTCTGTTTTCTATTATAAGATGTTAACTCATAATTTTTATATGTATTTTAAACTTTGAGGGGGAAAAAAGAAGGAGCAGGAGTAGACACTTTCTTCACAGCATTATGAGTTTATGGCAGAGCTCTTAGGGAAAAAAAATAAACCCAAGAAGTTAAACTGAATTATTTTCAGCAATAGGTAGACACAAAACATCCTGTCAGACCTGGCTTAGCAGCCTGTTGCTCTCTCCCGTAATCAGTTTTCTTCTAAGTGACAACCCTTGTGCAGAGTGTGAAGAAACAACACTTCACAGTGTAAGAGGAAGTCTGAGGCTGTGCAGGTGATTACAAACTTTACAGTAAATTACAGCACTGGGTAATTCAGGCTCATTGTGTTGCCACCTCCGTGCTGTAACCTGTCTGTGTGCCCAGCCTGCTTGGCCCTTGTCCTCCCCCACCCCTTTAACTTTCCCTTGTCAAGCGGCTGTGGCCTTTATGGTGGGAAATTTCATGAACACCTAATCTTGAGTTGTGCCAAGTGTCGAGTCAGGAACTTAGATAGGTGTGTGGCTGCTGTTGCCGTTCTTCGGAGAGCTATTTATTTATTTATTTCTTCTATAGGAAGCCTTACAACCTTTTTATCTCCTTACGATGTTATTGCTGCCAAAACCCTTGACCATTCAGCAATTAGACAGCAATCCTCTGAGCAGCATGTTATTGGAAATCTTTAATTGCCTCTGTGCCATTGTAAAGCACTGTAGCTTTGTGAGTATTTTACCATTGTGCTGAGACTTGATGATATTTAGGAGCTGAGGCGGAGGTGCTTGTAAACTGCTGCGAAAAGACTGGAAGATAGTGATTCCAGTTATCGCTGTCAGCTCTAACTAGAGTTGCTTTATGAGCTGAGGGTTGCTCCGGTTGGAGGTGCTTGAAATACAGAAAGCAGTTGTTTAGCCCTTCATCTCTTGTAGAGGCTGGTAGGATCGGGGCAGACTGCAGCAGTTGTTTTCTCCATGTCAGTGTGCATTGTGTGCTCAGGGTTTGTACGGTTGCAGAAGACGGCCTCATGCTCCGTCAGGGATGTGATGGGAATGTGCAGGCAGGGGAACCTGACCCCTTACCCTTCCTGCCCACCCCTCCGTGCAGCTGAGCTCACCCTGCACAGTGGATGGGCTTCCTGTTGACAGAGCAGAGTCGTCGGGGATTTCTCATCTTTTTTATTTCTTTGCTGCTTGTGCTGAAACAAACGCGATGCTTAAGAGGCCTCTTACTACCCACTGATTACTAAAAACTATTCAAATAGGTTGTGGTATTTGGGTAAAAGTAGTATGGTCTGTGCAGAGTTGATCATTAACTAAGCCAGGGCTGTATTGTTCATAACTACTTTTCCTGTTTGGCTTTTCCTTTTATTCCCCTGGAAGCTGTGGGTATTTGTCTCACCGATCCTTCCTGGTAAGGGCTGGAAGAGAGACAGAGATGGTTATCGGACATCACATCAAAACTTGAGCCACAAACCAGTGTTTCAAGGACAAACCCCCCACGCCACCACCCTTTTTAAGCAATATGTTTTAGTTAGGAAGCCCACGCTGCTGGCCTGCCAAATTAATGTTTTAAAAGGATTTAAGTGGTAGAGTTGACTCTGAGATTGTGTTGTCTTCAAACATCTGCAGATGTTCCTGTCTCTGGAAATGCTTGGGATTTTTCTAAAGACCACAAAGCAGAAGGACCCCAGTGAGATTATCAGCAGAAAAAGACCTTTTGGGGCCAGTTAATAGCTGGCTAGGATTTTTTTGCAGGACTCTACATCTTTGCACCTTTATCACAGAGCCCCTGGTTAAATTATTGCTTCATTGTTTTTCAAACAACTTTAGGCTAACTTTCTTGACAGCTGCTTCTTACTAGTGTTTGTGAGGTCAGAGAAAGTTTAAAATTCTGCGTCCCATTCTTCAGTAGGCTCTGAAGAGCTGCTGTCTCCCCTGCATTGGTCTGACAAACAGCATTTAAGTTATCAGCCGATATGGGCTTAAAACTAGTTCAGCAAATATTTTTCTCCGGTGTAATAGATGTAGTGTGTACAGAGCAAATCTGCAACTTGAGTTTCCAGCCGTGGTGTTTCATAGCAGCTGGTTGAAGACTCAACTTTGCACAAACACGTGGAGCAAAACTCACTCCTGTCCTTAATAGTGAACACTTGTGCTTTTGCTGAAGTATTCCAAAGCCACCACTTTGCTTTGCTTGTGCATTTGGGCCCGAGCTTGAATTCAGCAGCTTGGGAAGGAACTGGGGACTGGCAGTAGCTGCTCTGCAGCCACCTATTGCTGGGTTGTGTGGGATTAACCAAGTATTTTGTGACAGACAGGAGCTTTCTGGTTCAAGGACATCAGCCCATGGATGAGGGAGGGTGGGGAGAAGAAAAGCCTGTAGAGGTACGCGATAAACTTAAGACAAGCCCCAGCATTGGTGAAGGCTGGGGGTGTTAAAGGAATCCAACCTGGGAGATCTGTAGGGCCGGCATTTCTTGGCATTGACAACTTTATAAGCTTGGGCACTTCTAGGTATATTGAGGCCACAGGCTCCTCGTTCAGTGCATATGCCTGTTTATCCAGTACTTATCTCCCCCTCATCAACACCGTGTTCAGCCCTTTGGGCTCTCTGGTTTACTTGCAATAAGCCATTTAAGCAGAATGCTTTTCCTCAAAACACCTTTGTTACAAGTAGGCTAAATCCAGACTGCTGAACCAGAAATGATTTAGTCCTTTCTTTTAAACAAATGATCTTTGTCACTTATTAGCGAACTCCTTCATTTGTTCACACACTTCTCACAATGGCTTAATGAGCTCCATGCTGTCCCGGGGCCGGGGCTGGCTCCTGCCCGGGATCTCCTCGGGAACTCCGCAGGTCAGGGTCTGGGTTGCAGTGTTAAACTTCCAGCTTTTCCCTGGAAGAGCACAGATCTGTGACATCTGACTGTTGCAGTGTGGCTTTAGTGGAGGCACCCAGGTGGATCAGAGTAAGTTCATCCCAAGGTCCAGAGCTGTCTGGAGGTGCCCAGGGTGGATTGTGACCCCTGTTGAGTTGAGCTTGGAATTGTCTGCACGGTGGTGTTAGCATGTATAATGTGCTGGATTTCCTCACTCCTTGTGATTTGTTTGCCAGCATGAACAGAATTAATTTGCTTCTCTGAGCCTCTTGTTGCCCTGCAGCCTCTTTTCTTACAGTATCCCAATGGGAGGCTTTGGAGTGGGCTGGTACCTGTGACTTGGCTCAGTCACCTCTAGCTGGCAGGCACAGGCAGCCCTGTTCTGGGTGTACTGCTGATGTTTTGTGAGACTCCAAGTGGCAGGTGGGACTGGAGTAGGGTCATTTTGATAAGCAAATGATAAATTTACCTTGGTCAGGTTATAATGTGAGGGGGAATCTCCTTTGCACAAAGGTGTAAAAAGCTATCGTTTGTCTTATCTTTGTCCTCCTGTTAGTTTCCTGCTTGCTTTCTGCAGCTCGATGCTGAATTAAAATGAACTCACATTGTGGGAGGGGTTTCATTGGGGTTTTTTTTTTGTTTGGTTGGTTTTTTTAAGGGCTCATTGCGTGGTGGTGTGTGAAGAGCTTGTCACTGGCTTTGTTGTTGTTATTGTTAGGGTTGGTTTGTTGTTTTTTCTTCCTTTATTTGCTTTGTAAAAGAGATGGAGAAATCAAAAAACAAATGCAAAGTAGAACAGCCGCATTCCTCTGTGGCGCAAAGACCGAAAGCCAGTTAGTCTAAATAAAAACAAACAGTTTGTCAGCACCATTTCTAGCTCTCCTGTTGGTTCGCCATGATGAGAAAATTGCAAGAAAACAAAAGAGGAATATCCACGATAGCAAGTGGGGGGGACACAGATATCCACCCCAGAGGTGGGTGATGCTGTGTCCAGTGTGTGTGACCAGGACTGGTGTGTGGAGGTATCTGAGCTGCATTTTGGAGAGCAGGGCCAGGACGTCACCCGGATTCCCAGCACAGTCCCCAGCAAAACCTTGACACTGCTGTAATCTTCCTGACTCTTTTGTCCTTAGTTCCTTCAAGTACATCATGAAATGTTCTATGAGAGGCTCTCTAGCTTGAAATTAAGCAAATATCTATTCTGGAGCCTTTTAAAAATCTGTTTAAGAGCCTTTTCCCTGAAGTACACTGTGTTCTTGTTAGAGACTTTGCTGGGTCTGTGGTACATAGCAGTGTTTAGTATTCTGATGGTCTTTCTGCTTTAATGTGTGGTTTTTGAAGGGATTTCTATGCTTTTAAGAAATACGAAGACTTGAGTTAACCACAGCAAACTGGCTGCCAAACTGCTTAAAGTGCTAATTCTGCTGAAATTTAGCACCTGACTTTTGCAGGGATAAACACATCTGGAATCTCTACTCTTCTGAGTTCAAACTCCTGTAAAATAAAACTTTATTTAATGTGTTTTCAGTCTTGAGTCTTAGTCAGCAAAACTTTGCAAGGTTTTTATGTTGAGTTAAAAACTCCTTTATATGCATTTTGAAGTAAAGCATTGACATCCCCCTTAACTGAAAGTCGCATGAAGGTGCTAAAAGAGTCGGTTAATTTGCAGCTGTGCTGAGAAATCACAAATGCAAACCTGCAGGGTGATGCTTCAGAATGAAGCACGTTACTCTGTTTCCTTTAATTGACTTTTTTTGTGAGCAGATACCATGAAGAGCGGATGGTTCAAAGTACTGCTTCCCTGCTTGTATTTAAAGTAGCTGTATAAAAACATTTCAATTCTTAGGAACATTTTGAAGACATTTTCTTGTCTCTTATTTAGAAATCTCCCAGCTCCTTTTGCCTCTTGGGGTGCCCTTCGTTTCAGCTTTTATTTAAGTCGGGAGATGCTGTGCTAGCGTTAGACATCCCACAGTCTGTCAGCTTCTGTTTAAAGTGGTCTATGGTGAGTGATTAATGGAAATTATTTTGGGAATAAAGGACTCCTGGTAAGCTGATCCCTATTCAGAGCACCAAAAGAAAAAGCAGAGTCACAAGGGATGTTGTCTCCGGGAAGAACTTGTAACATCCGCAGGGGGAAGAGTTGGATTGGAAAGTGATGCTGAGTTTGCATTTTGAAATGGATCATAATTATATCTCATGGTCTGATTTGGAGAGCTTTTCGTGATGGCTCCGGAGGCTGATTGTCACTTACACCAGCAGGATGTTGGAGTGTTTTGTGTGGCTGCTGTCAGGGTAGGTGTGCTGTGCTGGGGGTGCGTGCTCTGAGCTCCTGGGGACAGGCAGCCTTGTCTCTGCAGGCTGTTACCTCATTCCCTCAGTGCTGGGTCGCTTAACCCAAGGTGAATCTGTGTTTCTTCTTTGGTTTGCAGCTTTAAATCGAATCTGAAGTTTGTATTGACCTTGCTTGTGCAAAGAACTGTCTTGCTAAGTGTTGTCCTGGATTGAAGGCACAGAATCCATTAAACTATTCCAACTACAAAATGTTTCTGATCATTTGTCTTTGATAATTCCTCACTTCTAGCTGATTGAAATTTCAAGTTGTTAGTTGCAGCCACATTTAAGTTTGTATTCCCTTAATTGTAGCTTCCCTATTCCCTAAAATAAAGTCCCTGGCATATTTGCAAGGGGGAGCAGATCAATGGCCCGATTACAGGCTGTATCAGCACACCAGGTAAAGCTCCCTGTGACTTCCAGTTTCAAATCAAAACCTATTGAAAGAAACCTGGCGCGTGGCAGTTCTCTCTGAAACAGCCCACAAACCATCTCACATCACTGGCTACTGCTGACTGTCCTTTTTGCTAATCTAAAGGGACAGTCGTTCCTAAACCAGTTTTACTGTTCCTGCTGGAAACTCTCATTCAGGGATCAAATACCCATTGCAAGGGGAGGATGCAACAAGAATGAGAGAAAATTGAAAGTGCTGAGTGCTGCAGAAGTTAAAATACTGAACAAATAACTTCCTTCTATATTTTTATGAGTCAAATCCAACAGCCTCTTGATGATTTTTGATGCTTTTGGTAAACAAGCATCTGCTTCTTCTTAGCAAGAGGAAAAGGCTTATTATTCAGCATTGGTTTCTTTGTGTAGAGACAGAGTGGTCCTTGTTTTGGTGCTCTATTTACAGGGGTCTGTTAATGTATTTACTGAGGGCAGCCAACAAGGCTGTGATCAGAGCCAGGCAGCTTCCCCAGCGTAATTCCTCCATCCCATGCCCTGGTTGGGGTGGTTGCAGAGCCGAGTCTTGGCACAGTTCCGCTTCTCAAGGCAGCAGGAGCTCTGCTCCCTGGCTGACCACGGGAGCTCTGCTCCCTGGCTGACCACAGCCATGGTCAGTGCTGGCCACATCCACCGAGACCAGAAAAAGATGGAGCAGCATCCTGCTCAACCAGTTACATACTGGGTCTGTGCCTGGGGGAGCCGTGGCTGCTGGGGAGGGAGTGGGGGGCACTGGGTGCCTTGCCTTGAGCGGGTGCTGGGGACTTGTCAGCTCCTGGTCACACCCATCTCGGGGAGACAAGCCAACACTGGCTGTGGTTCAGGCAAGTCAGTGATCTCCTTCCATCTGTAAAGTGCTGGACATACTTTGTCTAAATATAGTGGACCCTGGACTTGGCTGTGGCGGGGAGGGACAGTGTGTTGACCTCAGTGTGTCTCCTGTGACTTGTGTTACAGTCGTATTTAAAGCAGATGGGTCCTTCTTGTGGGACGCTGCCAGTCAGGCCAAACATGGTCAGGTCTGTGACAGTGACATGCAGGGAGATTGGCATAAATTTTTTTTGTAAAATACCCTGTCTTAAATGCATTTAAAGGTAGTGGCGAGAGACGTGGTTGTTAATCAACTGCTCAGGGGTCTGCCAGCTGTCATTTAAGGTTTAAAAAGAAAGGTGCTATGTATGAAGGCAATGCTTTCAAACTCTGGTGGCAGAGGAGATTACTGTGTGGTTTAAAGATAATCGACATGGACTGTGTTAATTAGGAGAGAAAAAAGATAAGTATGTGTCAATCAGAGGGGTGTTGTACCTGAGGGTTAACTAATCAAAAAGCTGGTGGTTATTTTTTCTCTGTTCCTTGATGCGATAGATTCTCCTGAGGAAGTTTTCTCATGTTGATAAAAGTGTTTCTAAGAACATATTTGTGAAAGCATTTTGCTGGTACCACAGCAGCTGGCTCACTTTGGGCAGGCTGAGCTGGTAGGAGCACGGCACGTGGTGGTAAAACACTGTGGAGTGTTCTCCTGGGTATTGCTGTCCTGCTCCGTGAACCTGGTGGTATGCACTAAAAATGCCCAAGGATGTTTAAACAGTGTATAGCACAAGAAGAATGTCATGTAGAGCTTTCATCTGGGAATGTCTTGACTTGGAGACCTGGAAGCCTTTGGGGACTATAATGTAAAGCAAATTCCTTTCATGGTCCCGCTTCCGGTCTGGGTCTCTCGCTGTAAAAAGTGCAGAGAATCAGATTTCTTCTGTAAACACCAAGTGCCCGGATTTCTTAATCAGCATCCTAATTGTGTTAGCCACCCCCTTTCTAGTCCGTGAACTGCCGTGCTCGGACTGCAGGAAGAACGATTTTGTGCATATCTTCAGTCTCAAATTCCAGAGACATCAGAGCTTTGTTTGCACAACTTGTTTTGCTGTTGCTTTTTGGAATCTTTTTCTTTCTCTCTGGGTGGATTCCCTGGAGCTGCCTTGGAGGCTGAACATGGGCCACCAACACGTGCTTTGCTGAGACTCCCTCAGTGTTGCATAGCCAGGGAGATGGGCAGTAAAGCATTTTGCTATTCGTGCTACGTGGAAAACTGGTCCCTTTCAGTCTGTGATAACTTAAATCCATCCCTGCTTAACTCCCTTCTTCATTGCCATGGCGATCCTACAGCCTGTGCCCAGGTTCGTATTCCTTGAAATAAATCATTACCTGACAATCTGGCAACAGTGGGGTGTCCCCCCGGTCTGTGCTGCTTCATGGCAGTGACAACAGCCACAACTCAACAGAGCACATCTCCCCCTCCCCAGCCTCGGCACCAGGACATTCCCTCCCTTCTGAGGCCACTGAGTGCTGGCAGAAGCGATGGGGATGGGCTCGGCAGCGAGGTGGCACAGGGAGGGCTGTGTGAGACTTACTGTAGGAGCACGCGCTCAGCAGCAGCCCAGTGAAACCTAATCTGGAGCTGCTGGCAGCAGGCTGGGCACGGGGCTGGCTGGTGAGGAGGCAGCTGGTGCCCGTGCCAGGGCTCTGCCTGCATTGCCTCTGCTTTAGGGCTTTGTTGAGCTGGTTCATCCGTAGGCCAGGAGTACGTGAGGGGAACAGGATGGACTTTCCATGGAAAGTCCACATGGACTTTCACTTCCATCAGACGCTATAAAATGTTGTCCAGCTTAAAACCCAGTCTGCTTTCCTTTGCCTGTAACGAGTAAATCCCAGCCCTGCCTGTGAGGGAATACATTGGATGCGAGTGTGAAACTCAGCCCTGCAGAGCGAGGCTCGGGGCATCGGGAGGCAGAGGAATGCTGCAGGTGGTTGGGGTTGTCTCGGCACAGTGCAGCCCCGTCGCAGCTGCGTGGGCTGAAAACTTGGGCTGCAAACAGCAGCTGTTGTTGCTCCCTTTGCCGGCAGCGAGGCAGGGATGAGTTCCTGGCAGGGATAAGTTTCTCAGCCCAGAGCTGTTTTGTTCCGTGCAGTCTCCGAAGGATGCCACTGCTCTCTCCAGCATACCCAGGCTGCCCAAGCTCTGACTGAAGTTTGCAAAGTTATTTCTGGAGCTCAGTTCAAATGCTGTGGTGGCAAAGGAGCTCTGATGGCGTGTCATGGTTGGTTCTAGCAGCGGGTGTGACTTGCAGACTGGTAATTCACTCGGGTGTTGAGTGGGTATCAAAGCTCCCCACACCCTGGTGGGATGACCTGAGGCTGGTTTGATCCTGTCTCTGAAACTGTGTCTGAGTGTGGTTGTTTCGTGCACCTGAAGCAGTTGTTCTTCACTTACACACATGGCCATGGTCGCCAGGGTTCCCTTTGGCAAGTTGTACCCTCTCTGAATTCAGGAGAAATTCTCTCCTTGCTTGGAGCAAGGAAAAGGAATTAGTCCTTTGGAGTTCAGATTCACGCCCATCCATCCTCACCTTTGACTGTCTTCTGGCAAACTGTGAGTTTTTGCTGTTGTCTTATTTTGGCTTCAGAAGTTGTCCATATTGGAGTCCAAAGCACAGGAAAAGGTGACTTAGTGCTGGTGAGAAGGGGTCAGTAGGTAAGTTCATGTGGATGAGTAACAGTTGGCATTGCAGGTCTTTCTGTGATGATGCCTGTCTGTGTCACGGAAGCTGAGCTCTCCCTCCAGGGAGCCCCACCTTGGAGCAGAGGAAGGGCCTGCAGACAGTTCCTTTTTAAAAAAAAAAGAAAAAGGCACAAATGCAGATGTTGCTAAAAATGCAGTTTGCGTCAAACCTCTGAGCCCAAGTGGATTCCCACGCTTGGTTTGTTTTTCTCCTTGGGCTGTTTCTTAAGCTGCAGAAGTGCTGAGTGGTGAGAGATGGCCTTTGGTGGGGAACCACTTCCCTTTTCTCTCCCTGCCCTCATGGTGTCACCTCTGCTGGCAGTGTGACTGACCCCTTTTCGGTAAGTTGTGGCCCTTGTTTTGCTCGGCACTGAGTTTGTTTCTGTTTTGGGTATCAGAGAAGCCTGCGCTTGTCTGTGTTTGCTGCCAGCTGACCCTGTTAATACAAATGTCAGTTCAGGGCAATCCTGAGTTATCCTTGCCTTTTCATTTTCCCTGTAGGGTTTTGGTGGGTTTTCTTAATTAGTACATGGTATTGTGCTTTACACAGCCCTGAGATCTGGCCTCTGTGTGAGGAGAATCAAGCACCTTCATCCCTTACCTAGGAGCAAAGGCTTAAACTGGAAGCCAAACATTGCTTCCCTCTATTTAATTCATTAACACTGTAGGCAGTTATAAAACAAGGTGCTTTAAAAAGTAAACAAGGGAAGTAGGGATGTTGTTTATTGAAAAACAAACTACAGTGAAGGTGAAAGAGACATTTCCCTGGGGAGGGATGCTGGAGGAATGTGATGTTTTATCTGGTGTTTGATGGAGAAGTGCCCTGGGCTGCCAGGCTGCACATAATCCAGCTGTGCACCCAGCTGCTGGTGCACCCTTGGCTGTGGGACTGATTCTTGATCAACCAGGACTTTTCTTGTGGTTAGCTGCGGGGGGGGCAGGCTGGCAGTGAGAGCTGCCCCCGGAGCAGGTGTGATGCCAGGCCCCGGGCCTGCCTGCGGAGGAAGGGAAACAGCCAGTTCGGGAAGGGGAGCAAGAAGAGGGAAGTAGCTTGAGGTGCTGAAAACACCAGCAGACTGCTGTGCCTGCCCTCCTGTAACTTCTCCCATGCCAGGCCCAGCGAGCTGCAGGGGAATTTGCTGCTCTTGCAGGGTGAGGCCTGGCTGCTCCAGAGCTCGCTCGCATGTCGCCGGCTGCCCTCTCTCCTTCCTTCCACACCTTGGGAATGAGCTAAGTATTGACGCCTGCTGTGCCACTCCTGCCAGCCTTGGAATTTTGGTCTTTTTCTTTGCTTTGTGTTTTGCAGCCGCTGGATTAAGGGAGGATGGTGGAGCTGAGCTGGCAACTGATGTGTGCAGGGCAGCATCGGCTGCTCATGTTAGAGCAAAATCTGGGGGGCTCTTGAGGGACTGCACAACTCTCTGGTCATGGGGAGCTACAGCTGGAGCCAGGCTTGGCTTTGAAATCCCATTGTAGCCTCTCAGCTCTGTTAGTATGCTGCTTCTGAGCTCTTTTCTGCAGGGCTCTGGTTAATAAATACCCGCTAAGAGAAATTGTATTTCTGTAGATCATGCAGGTAGTGGACTTTCATTCAAACACGAAGTACCTTGAAATCTTCATTTCCCCTCCCATCACTTACCAATCTCCCATTTCTGCTAAGGATAAGGGTGAACAGGGTGGGAGGATGTGACCTCCCTGCAGTGCCCATGTGCCTTGGGCATGGCTGTGAGGAGGTGATGGCACGAGGAGGTTTTGGCCCTTGCCACACTGACCTGTTCCTGTGCGTTGTGTGGGAGGATGCGGATGGAAGAACTTCTCCTGCCGAGCCTGTCAGGGAATGGTGCCAGCTCTCTGGTTGTGCTACTTGGCAAGTGCCTGACCAAGGGCTGGGCCGGACAGGACAGAGCCTGCTGTAAAGGAGCTGCTCTGATGAGTAAGGAGAGACGACTTTTGGAAAATCATCCTCAGGCTCGCAGTAACTTCATTAAGTGTTTATTAGGATAAAACATTGCCAGAAGCTGTTCAGGTGCCTCCTTGCCATGTTCCTAAAAAGGTTTTCTCTCCTTTCATCGTGAAGCAGTTTCAAAAGAGAACTGCAAGGTTTCTTTCTGAGTTTTACACTGAGGACTGAGGGTTTCTCATTGAAGCTGGTAGGTGGTGCAGATTCACCTGTCTCCTGGCTGGGAGACACAAGGCATTGTCTAGGAGGTAGTGACAATGCATCCAGTGATCTGTGTTATCACATCTCTTTGGCACAGTCCCTAAACCAGTAACACTTTCTCTTTTGTGTCCTCAAACCAGTGTATTTGGTGTTTGTGCTTACAGTTCGTGAATGGAACTGTGCAGTGTAACATATGGGAAGGCATTTATTATTTGTTTGCCATCTGTGAGTTCTGTGTGGATCTCATTTTGTAGCATAATGAGAATTTAGTTTGAAGTGTGCAGTGATTTCCTTGTGCACGAGGAGCTCAGCCCTGGGCAGCGCATCAGGGAGCACAGGAATCACTTCTGTTTCCTGCTGTTACTGCTGGTTAGAAACAGAGCCTTCTGAGGGCAGTGTCTGTGCTTTTTGTGCAAAAGGCTTTAAATAGTTCTGATGTGACTTGTGCAATTTCTACAAAACCTTTTCTGTGTGGGAGAAAAATCGGTACAAGTCGCAATTTCCGTAGGAGTTGCTGGAGTCTTCTGCTTGCATTGGTTCTCTTCCCAGTGAGCAGGGAATTACAAATAGCACATCACTGGTGGCCTTGAGGTTACTGCTTCACTGCAGAGGTGAACACGGAACAGAAGGGGTTTTTCCCCCAGCTGTAGTGCTGAGGATTGTGAATTCTTTCTTAGGTATATCCTGAGTAAGTCTTCTCCTGAAAAAACCTGCTGAGCAGTACAGAGGACTGATGACAAGCCTGGGGTGCTGATAAAACACAGCTCAGCTTTGTTACCTGTGCCAAATTGGCTCCTTGTCTTCTGCTGTCCTGGACTCAACTTCTCCCCTAACCAGGCTGAGTGTCTTTTAACACCGGTCTGTTCCAGGAGATTGCTTCAAAGAGCACTGAAGCTCCCATAGGCTGTGGCAAGCCAGATTTTGTGAAGTGTTTCAAAGCTCGCATTATGCTTGAAAGCCATCGAGCTGTCAGCAGGGTGAAATCAGTAGTGGATGGCAACACTTGTTTTGAGCCCTAATTGCCCTTTTCACAGGCATCTTTTCTACCTTTTGTGTTTCTGAAGTGTCTCAGACTGGGGCCTGCTGTTGGTGTCCCACCTGAGGAATCCTTTCTCCTTCTATCTCAG
The DNA here is from genome assembly GCA_013398015.1 of Oreocharis arfaki. Classification (NCBI taxonomy): domain Eukaryota; kingdom Metazoa; phylum Chordata; class Aves; order Passeriformes; family Paramythiidae; genus Oreocharis; species Oreocharis arfaki. Next base: position 158,559 of record VZRR01000409.1, read on the forward strand.
GGGCAGTATCCAAAGGTGATCTTGCCCTGAAATATGATGCATTAGGTGAAGATTGTGGCAGGGATGGTCCAAGCAGGATGGACCCTAATGGAGCAGCCATCTGAGTGTGGCACAGTGGATGTCAGGCTAGTGATTGCTTTATTTGTCCCTGTAGTGCATCACAGGCACCAGAGTCAGCATCTGCTGAATTTATTATTAGAGCTATTTGGACTTTACTATAAATTTGTTGCCTTTCCTCCCAAGATTTTCTTTACTGCTTGAATCTCAGAGCAAGGGCTTTGTTGTGTGTGTATTATGAGTTTCTTTTATGGTTACTGATGAATCTGGAGTTAGAATTCGGGGCAGGTGATGCCAAGAGTGCCATTAGTGTGCCTTGGCTGCACAGTGAGCATCCCCACAGCTGGATTTGGCACAAGGCTCTTGTCTCCGTGGCTCTGCTGTTCTCCCAGCAGTGCTGATGGCCATCTCCTGCCCTCACTCCTGCCCTGCGGGAGGTGCTGCCCTCCCTGCCTGACCTCCTTGTTCCACAAGAATGATCTGCTTTGCCACATTCTTCAGCTGTTCCAGCTCTTTGTATGGGAAATTACTTTCCCTTTCCCTAGTCCTACCAAGTTACACTTACAGCCCGTGGTTAATGGCCCAAAACAAGGCTGCCCTGGCCTCAGGAGGGAAGGTGGCCTCCTGGAAGGATACACCTGGTGGGAATCTCCTTAGTTCTGCTGCTCTTTCCTTTCCAGGCAGGTGGCTGAGAGCTGGTGATAAGGGAAAGTGATGGAATTGAGGAGATTTTTAACCTCTCAGCCCTCTTAGCTTCATGCTGCATTATCCACTAAAAATAGTTGCTAATTCCACCTTCTGGGGGAACCTCAAGCACAGGCTAAAGGATTGCTAATATTAGTGGTTGGCTTTGCTGATAAAATTAACTGTGTGAAAGCTGTCTGTGAGTGCTGAATTCTTTCTCCTCCTCTGCAGCCTAACATCTTTTAACAATTGTCTTCTGTGGTGAGATTATAATGGGAGGAGGAGAATTTATTTTTATCATTAATAATACTACTATTCTGTTTTAAGTGTCCTTAAGATAGCTCAGTGTTTCTCTAGTTCAGGCTGTAAGGAACTATGTAGCTTGAGAACTTTCAGAGGATTTATTTGTCAACAAGAGCTAGAAAGGCTCAGTAAATTTTTTTAATGTGGGAATGGTCTGAGGAAACATGTTCAGTTGTGCCCATGAATTTTTTTTTTTTTGGGTTTAACTTTAGTATAAGTTGAGAACTCTTATCCATTTTAATTTAGGATGAGTGTTTTTCTCCTTTTCAAAATTCTGGTTTTGTTGAAACATCCAGAGCATGTTTATCTGGTTCAATTTTAGGAAAAAAGTTCTGGGAGAAACTTTGTCACTCAGGAGTGCTGAGGGTATGACAGCATGGTCTAAACATTGGGATGTGCTGCAGCCTTGAGAAAAGTCTTTCTGGCTCTGTGCATCTGCTTTTCTGGAGCTTGGAAAACTTCATTATTTTTATATCCCCTGCAGCAAAATGGAGAGGTGCCCAGAAATGTGCTTGAGCTTAGGGGGAAATCCAACTTTAACACAAGCTTTTGTAATTCTTGTACTTCTAAAAATGTGGTCGGAAAAGCCTTTGCTAAAGCAGTCAACCCCAAATAATGAAAATATATGGCAGGGCTTTTTACTCTATTAATTTCCCAGTCCTCATCCCTTAGAGGAAGGGAATAACTAACTAGGTTTGCTATTTGTTTAAGTGGAGAAAGGAATAAAAAGTTCCTAGGCTCTTGCTCAGTTGAAGGACAAGCCAATATCTTTTTCAAAGCATGGAGCTGCTGGGATGCACGATGCCAAGGACTCTCCCATCCTGTCTTATCATATTCATCAGCCATCCTGTTGACTAGAATTGTTTCTGGCTTTCTTCAAAGCCTCTAGGACTGTCTTATCAATTCTGAGAAAAGCAGGAACCCTCGAGTATGCAACAGGATGGCTGAACTGCAGAATCTGGAGCATGTCTTGCTTTTTCCATGAACCACAGCATCTCCAAGAAAATGACTGGAAGGTGTCCTTAAAATACCAGCTGTTCCTTAGTACTTGAGAATTCTTTATTGGCTCTTTTTACAAACTTCTCTCCTCATGTGACTTCAGAAAGGGCGAAACCAAGGCATAAAGTGATGTCTGATTTCAACTGCGTTACAGTTTCTTGCTTTTGTGATTTATAAGTCTTTGAGAGTTAATCATCATGCAACTTACAGAGAGTAGTTTTATGATTTCTTAATCTGTTGTGTACACTAATTTTCTTTTGGCTAACTGCTGAAGGGAGACATTTGTTTCTGCAGGGCATCAACTGTGTCTGAACCACAAAGCTCAGGGTTAACGGAGTCCATAATTACCCAGATGCGTGGGCTTGTTCTCTTCATCACCATTTAGAAATGTGGATCTGTCGTCTTGACTTTCAAATCAAAAATGTAGCCATAGGTTAATCCCCTCTGCCTGCTCAGGTTGCACCTCTGCAGGCAGAGTGGCACCAGCACATGTTCTGCTTTTCAGTGTTTCTCTGTTTGTGTTGTTCCCAGTTAGGCTTTGAATGTTTGCAGTACTTATATGGGGAGGAAGGGTCTTTACCAACAGAATAATTTGGTCTAAATCACTTCCTTGCAGAAGAACAGAGAATGCATTCAGTGCTTTGAACCTCTCTTGTTCATTGCTTTTTTCCTTTTTAAAGACAAGACAGTTTCCCTCACTCCCTGTTTCTCTCCCCTTACAGCATCAGCGAAAGCTTCCTCACTGTGAAAGGTGCAGCTCTCTTCCTGCCACGAGGAAATGGGTCATCCACTCCCAGGATCAGTCACAGGCGCAACAAACATGCAGGTAAAGTGTGGTATTGATGGCTGGGGCTTGTCTGCTCCCTCTTGTGTCAGAGTCCACCTTTCTTGAGCTCATTCTCACCTGATGACACACGTTTGTCTGGCCCACGTGTGTATTAAAGCCTGACCTGCCAGTCTCAATGCTGATAGGAAGGAAAGGTTTCAGAACTCTCCTGTTCAATCAGGATCATCAGACAAATGAGTGACATCAGGGCAGCAGTCATGACATGGTGGAGACTTGAGGGTAACTGCCCCCCAAAATATCATCCTGTAATTTTAGTATGAGAGAGGGGAGGAGGATTGCCTTCAAAGCCTTCATGCACTGCACTGGCCAGCCTGAGGTTGTGATATGGGGTGAGTGATGGTCCTTCCTAATCTGAGAGTAACTGGTTGTGGTGGAGGAAAGGGAGGAGACTTACCAGACTCACCTCTACGTGGGGGTGAGGAAACCTCTGAGCAAAGTCAGTGTGACTTCCCAGAGCTGTGAGCAGAGTGAGTAATACAGAGTCGGTTACAATTCCACCTCCTATATCTGCTGGAAGTTTGATTTGTGTTTTTGATTTGACTCTCTTTGGAAAGTCGCTCTGAGTATCGTAACTCAAACATTTCAAGGTAGGGTATTTTTCATTGGCTATATGGTGCTTAATCACTGATGGTGTTTTACAGGCATCAGATTAGTGTGGGGATTTTTCCCTTCCATAAAGCAATCGGCAGGAAGCAAAAATAAATTGAGACCTTCAGACTTTTGCAAATGAGACAGAGGTAGAAACAGAGACGGGAGTCAACGTGCTTTGCCAGAAAGTGACCAGGAGAAATGTGATTTGGTTTGGTTCCAGGTGTAGATCCCTTTGTACTTTGACACCATCAAACTGTCATCCACCTCTGCATCTGTCAGAGTAACGTATATGATGACTGGCCACCTCAAAATCTGTTTGCAAACATATTTATAGAAAAAGTTTAAGTTAGAAGGCATTTAATTATATACTTCCACTGAAACATAGCACAAGTGGTACCCAAATTGCTTTGGTGAGATGCATTAATTACCAGTTGTCAAAAGAAAATGTTCTGAAACTTAATTTAAAGCTGGCCTTTCTGGTCGAGAATGAAGTGAAATGTCCTTTAGCATGAAAGTGGAGTTAGCAGTCTTTAAAAAGTTTCTCTTGGCCTGTCTTGGTTTTTAATCTCTCCAGAGTCCATTGCTGAAGCCCTGGCACTGCTGCCTTGGCTTTGCCTTGCCAAGGAGACCCACAGGGTGGTTTTCCTGGTGAACCTCTGCAAGGCAGCACTAACAGCTGTTGAGTCTCTCTCCTTGCCTCATCTCCTCGCTCCAGCTGATTTGCATGAGGTCTGGAGACCTTGGTGGAAAATAATTGCTTGTCTAATCAGCCCAGAGCTCTTGGAAGCCAGATTGCCAAGGGAGCAAATCCGGTGTGTTGTAATTGCTTACAGCGAAATGTTTGGTATTGCCGAGGCTGGCTTGCCTAAGGGGTGGAATTTTTGTTCTTAGAAGACTTAGTTTATTCCTGTCTCTTCAGTTTACAGGGTGAGATTTAATGAGACATCAGTACTTGTCCTTTCCTCAGCTTCCCTGCCTGTGAAGTGATGGGAATACTCTAGTGGGTTTTTTTGGTGCTTGGAGGTTTCACTGAAGAGAGTCCTTTGTCTGAGTGTGTACCGGATTTCTGTGAATTTTTCTAGTATCAGCGGACCAAGACACCAGAGGATCAGCGTGTCGCCTTCCTGAGCAAAACATCTGTGCCACCAGAATTAAATCAGTGATGTGGAGAGCGTGGCTGGCACAGTGTGTGCAGCTTTCTCCTTTCTGGGACACCAATAATCCATGCTCAGCTTCCATCCCCCATGTGTGTCATGACTTATCTCTGGCACACAAAATTAGAAGGGAGTAGAGAGCGGACATAACTTTCCAGTATGGAATTGCTGCCTATGGATGCAATAGTATTTCAAGTGGCTCCAAGAGCATTTTCTAGGAAGGCTGACTGACCTTCCTGACCTGCCTTTTTAATTCATCAAAGGCGCTAGAATCCAGCGTGAAGAGTGGATGGGTAACAGGAAATAATGAATGCTCACACCCATTTCTCTGATCACATCTCCATAATGGGAATCATTGGCAGATTGACTAGATATGGTACCAGCTGTCCATGCTCCTCTCCCTGGGTGGTCCTGTGCCACCTGGCAAACTTCTGTGGGATGGTGGGCATGCTTTTCCACAACAAACAATGCTGGAAGAGGCCAGAAAGGGATGTAACTTCCCTAGGGCTTCTGCCATCTCTGGAATACTGTGAATCACTTTTCAGATCCCACCCTCGCCACGCTTTTCACCTTGCCTGCCAGCTCAAGGAAACAAAAGCATCTGCTCTGGCGCAGGACAATGTGATAGGAAGCAGCAGCCCTGCCATGAATGCCAGCAAAGCCAGCTCTTCACAGGGCAGGATGTGATATCTTTGTGCTGATTCTGGCATGTTAAAGCCTTTCCTTTGGTTTTTCTTAATCCAGGAAGTTTACAAAATGCCTTGTGTGTTTGGGGCTGAAAACGCTGCAAGTTGATTAAAGCTGGCCAAGGAAGCAATCCTTTACTTTCCAGCTCAGGAGATCCCAAGGCTGGCAGGGGAACAGGGAGGAGTGTGGTAAACTTTCTGAGGATGAAGGATAATGGAGCTCCTTGACTGAGCCTTGCAGAAAGGGTTGTAGTAGAAACTTGCTCTCTTTAAGTATTGAGATAATCCAGTAGTCCAGGTGACTTTTTTTTTTAAACTCTGGAAACCTTGGCTCTTAAGATGGTCCCTGAATTATTGACAGCAGTAAGTGGGAACTGCTGCATTTTGGAGGGGGAAAAAGCTGAGGTGGAGCGTCCTTCATTTCAGCCTAAGACATGGAGGTGCTTCATGAGTCAAATATTTGCTGAGTTCTTCCAGGCTCTGAGCAGGAGGTGCAGAGGGACCTTTGCTTGTTGACTGACAGTTCTCAGCAATTCCCACTGTGGTAGTAGCTGGAACTTGCTGGAACTGAGCAGTGCCATCAGGATTTTGCACTGCTGTTGATGTGGAGAGATCCTGTCATGGCACTCCTGGCAGAACAAGTATCTGATGGATGACTTGGCCTTCCTGAGTACCCTATCTCCATAAATAATTGCTATTTAGGGAGACTCGTGCCAGCCACTCCCACCTTGGGATCAATGTCCACGGGCAGGAAGCAGCTTCAGGTGCTTGTTGCCGGTGATACTTTGTGATTTCCCAGGCACTGTTGAGTGCCTCAGTTTTCCCGCCCCCAGTTAAAAATGCATTCCCAGAGCATTGACTCATTCTCCATATGCTGAAATGTGTTCCAAGGAGGAAGGAAGAGGAGAGCAGGGAATGCAGTGTCCTGTGTAACCCACTCCACGCTATGGGTCTCTGTCCCATCCAGAGAAGCGCTGCACAGCCCTTCAGCCTTGCTCTTCCACCAGCTATTAAAATCATTTGGAAACCAGGTACTTCAACTGGGTGGCCTTTTCTTTCTTCCCCTTTCCTTTTCTGGTATTTCTGGATGCTGCTCCATGTCCAAGGTTTCCTTATTTCTGACATTCTGAAATAACATGGATTCTAGCACCACTGGTGAATCAAAAAGGGAGGTCAGAGAGATTAACCAGACTTCATGGAAAAGGTTCTCGTAGCTGATCCTGAATATTTGAATATTTTCAAGCTGGTCTTGATGCTGAACATTTGCTCTCTGCAGTGTTGCCTGAACTCAGCTTCCTGGCTGTGGGGGAGTGGGAGAGGGTGGAAGAGTAAAGGCTCCTCTTCTTGCTGATCTGTGCCACCCACCTGGCAGCCCTGCACTCTCCTTTCTGGGAATGCTGATTAATTTTCCGTGTAATGATTGAAAAAACAGCCCCTTGCAGGAGGTGCTGCTGCTGGCTGGTACTCACGGGGTGATATTGGCTCTCTACATACCAGGGGTAATGCTGAGAAGTCAGTGCAGCAGTGCTGCCAGAAAAGCATCTCACTCATCTTTGAAATGCTTGATGTTTTAGGAACCTGGGACACTTGTCTCTACTTAAGAAGACTTAAAATCACAGTCATGCAGTAAATTTCTTTTATTTTTCCTCAGACTCACCAGGAAAGGTGTTGCAAGTGTTTTCTAGGAAAAAGTTATAGGTGTTTGATTTTTCAGGTGGCATTTCTTAGCTGCTTTTGGATGGGGTTGGTACAGAACCATAGGTGGGCACGTGCTGCTCTAAGGTTGGACTAAATGTCACTCCAAAGAGAGGATACTTTTGCCTGGGTAGTAGTTCTGCACTGAGTAATAAGCTGGTGTAAAAGAAACGGCAAATTTTTGGTTTGGAGCACGTGGTAGAATGAGAGGTTGAACCATGGGGTAGGGTCCATTTCTACCTAGTTTGGCTTGTCTGTCAAAGGAACAAAGAGTACCGAAACACTGTTCATTTCTGTTCAAAAAGGTAACAGAATTTAGCAGGAAGGAACACTGTCACACAGGAACAGGTGAGCACTCGGAGCAAAGAGCAGCTGATTAGGAGATGACAAAACTCCCATCTCTGAGTAGGTGGGAGTGGCAGTGACGACACTCCTGGTGACGTGTCAGGTTTCTGGGTGGACATTTGCTCTGGCTGCACAGCCAGGAACTTGCATGTGATTTAAACTATTTTTGTGCATTCACCTTGCTCTCTTGCCCGCAGGGGATCTCCAGCAGCACCTGCAGGCCATGTTCATCCTGCTCCGCCCAGAAGACAACATCAGACTGGTAGGTTGGCTTTCTGCTTATCTCCTGTGAACCAATGCAAAGGTTAAGCGCCACTTGACAAATACACCTGTGTAGCTCAGGGGAGCAGTGGTGTGTGTGTTGGAGTGGTTTCGTCAGCAGGTTTGGGGAGTCTTTGCAACCACAAAGCTAGAAAAGCAGCTAATTGTGAAAGGCTTGTTCTGGTTGTTCAGTGAGACAAATTGTATGGCTAGAAGGTTGTCTTTGAACCTGAAGTACTGAGTATCTGTGCTCTCAGAAAGTCTTAGAACAATTGCCAGAGAATGGGTAAATTATCTTGGTGTCCTGTTTAAATCAAGAGGAGGTGACTTATATCTGACCAGTGTCAGCATCTTCCCTTCTATGAGAGTTCAGTTGTGTTCCTCACTCTGCTCTCCTGACTTGTGGCACCCCAGAAGGCCGTGGCTGAACAGGAAGGAGCACATAGGATCCCCGTGTGGCCATGTACCTACACTGAACCTGGGCCTTCTGCTTTCCTGGGCCATTGCCTCCTATAATGATGTAATAAAAATGAGGCATTGCTGTTCATAGCATTGATGCACAGTCCTGAAGACCTCCAGAAGCCAAACGTGAGCAGTGAGGAATTTGCCTGGGACATGTTGAAGTGCTCTACAAGGCCAGGCATGACTGCAGTGTGTCTGCAGCTCTCATCACTCAGTAGCCTGAAGTTTCTTTCCTGTGTTTTCTTGGTGCATCTTAGCAACGTCTGCCCAAAGAAGGACTGCCAGCATCACAAGTGTTACTCTGGCACCTCTGGTTTGCTGACTTCTCCTGAGCTGTGCTGGAGATGGACTGATTGTATGAGTATAGCTAGGAAACAGCCAAGGTTACTATGGAATGCTTTAGCTTCCCAAATGACCCCTGAAAATAATTTGCCATAAGCAAGCCAAGGGACCTGCTCCCCTAAACTTTGCCAGGCACACCTTGCTGTCACTAAAATTTCAGTGAAAGTGATGGGAATGGGGGTTCTCAATGCTTTTCAGAATTCAAGCCAGGGTTAGAACATTGGAAGCTATTGAACAAGGCATTGTTCAGCAGTATCACTGGCTACATTGTGTGATTTGGGACAAATTAGCCTTAACAGCTGAATAAGGACTTTGTGGGCTGAGACATAAACCCTTTTGTCCAGAGCTACATTTGGAATGCTGAAATCTTGCATGAGGTTAAGTTCGATAGTCTACTTGAATTTAATTGATTCTTGACGAACGAAGGGTGTGCAGGGCTGCAATGGACTCTCTCATAAAACAGCAGATACAAATGAGATTTGAAATATAAACAGTACTGAGAGAAATGCATTCTCTTCATTTTGTTGGCTGCTGTCATTCGGAGGGCAGGCTTCACAGCTCGGGGCAGCAGAGGAATCTAATCCTCTAAAAACCTACACTTAAAATTTGGAACAACTCTTGTTTCTGTTGGAGCTGTTGGCAGAGGTTTTTAGCCTTCCATGAAAGCAGGATTAGAGCCATGGTACCAGTGTAAGATCAGGAGGAAGGAGGAAAAGGAGTTAAGAATGCAAAGCGAGTGAGCATGTTCCTGTAGCTTAGCAGAGCTGGGAACTTGAAAGTTGGACACACATTTTTTTGTCTTCAAATCAATTATCTCCGTGAGAAATGTGTTCCTGTATGAAACACCTACTATCGTGGAGCATGAAAGGTCAGTTTGAACTTCTCGGAATGTGCTGTTCATAAGGGCTGGTGAAATATCACATCATACTTCTGATGGTTCAAGAATGCAGCAGAAGATAAAGTTGGCTTGTGTTCAGGTGAGCCTGAAACTTAAGAAGAATGTGGCTGGCCCTGAAAGGACTACAAATAACCTTCCGAAATTGAGGAGAAAGCCAGCTCTGTGTAGATGAGCTGGTTGAGAAAGAACTTTCCACCTCATCACAGTCCCTGAAGCCAGGCCATCCTCCCTAGAGTGACTGGGGTTTCAAATATCTTCATTTAAAAGGCCTCAGAGCACTTGGTGTGCTCCTGCTGGCAGGTGAGCATGTGAACTAGCACTTCATGGAAAGGTTAGAGATTCATTTATGATTTGATAGGTGTGTTGGGGCTCCAATAGTAACTTTTGAAGTTGGCTGGTTTACAATGTCAAATCTGCTGGTTTAATACTCCAGTAAATTTAGCAAAACATGTTATCTGCCCCAGTCATGGTTCTTTACTTTGTGCTAGGGGTGTAAGTGTTGAACCCAGAGATCCACACTAAGCCATGTCGTATTTCTCTTGACTGGCTTCTGAAAATCCCACCCCACCAGCGTGTAGCTACGTGACCTTTGCTCGCTGCTTGTCTCGCCCTGTTCTAAAGGGTCTTGCATCAAGACTTCCCATTACTGCTGGCCAAATTGGTTCAGCAACGTAAGTTAGATTTTGTTAATCCTCTTGCTGCTGGACTGTCCTCAAGAGAAGCAGAACAGAAACTCCTGTATGGATGCCCCAGACATGGGGCAGCTGCATCCGTCTGCTCCCGTTTTAGGCAAGTCTGTGCTGCTTGTTGAGGTTTGGTTCCTAATGTAGATAATGACTTTAACCACCAAGACCTTGGTGATTACTTGCTCTTCTAGGTTGAAGAGCACCTTTCTGTTTTCCCACAAGTGGTTAGTTCTAGAAACAACCATCTTGGGGAGAATTCGCACCTTGAAGGACTGACCACTTTGATCCTCTGTGTTTCCGAAGGAATCCCAGTGACTCAAGAAGCAAGAAGGAAAATAAGGCTGGTTTTAGCATGGCTTATCCTAAGGAGATGGGGTGGGGCACAGTCTCTGGCTGTACAGAGCACGGCTGTCTGCTGGCATCAGCATTTGGGTAGTTTCTATTGGTCTTTGGTCCCACTGGGCAAGTCTGGAAGACTCTGTCAACACCATCTCCTGCCTGCACTTGCTATTCCGCCCCATCACCAGAGCTTCTGCTCCCTGCAATGCCACTGGGAAGCTTTCCCTGCCGCGCTCAGCATTCCCTGCCACAGAGCACTCCGCTGGGATGGCAAGCTCTGTTCAGCTGCCAGGCACTGGTTTAACTTTTGTTGTAGACTCTGCCACGTCTTGTGGTCAGGATTTCCTGGCTGGTGGACAGGAGAGCTCTGAGGAGATGAGAGGGGGCTTCCTCTTAGCTGAGAGGTGCTGCTCTGACCTCAAGACCAAGTTGTAAACAACTAAAGGATCATATTGAGAAAAGCAGCCTGCTCCTGAGAGATCTCACACAGTAGTTAATTTCTGAGCTTTTTTAAGGATGACTGTTAAAACTGGAGTCTCTGAGCCACGACCTCCTGTGAGGGCCACCAAGAGGTGTCTACACAAGCAGTGGCTCGGGAGGGCTGCTGGTGCTTGAGGAATTTGGGTTCAGTTCATGGAGGATGTCAAACACCACTTCGAACTTCACCCACTGGGCTGCAAGGAATTCAGGAACTGGGTCCCATTGCAGCAGGCAGGGATCTGTCCACAGCACAGTGCAAGGCTGGTTTGGGATGGCTCCTTCTCGCCCGTGTTTGCTCTCTGCCGGCCCTGCTCAAAGTTCAAGCAGCACTTTAACAATGTGGTAAACCCTGAGGCCAGACAGAGTCTTGGGGTTGGATTGGGCCATCCAAAGTTAAGGTTTAGTGTTCAGAATTAAGACACTTCCTTTCTAGGGATGTCCTAGTTTCTCTGGTTGGGATCCTGTGACTAAAATAGCTGCAAACGGCTTGGAACAGAGTCCAAAAAGTGTTGCAAGTAAAGGCTGCCTGCTGCAAGTGTTGATAAGCAAAACTTTCAGTGCTGGGCTCCCTTCCCCGGGCTCCTCATTAACCAGCAGTCTGTCTGCAAGATTTCCTGGAGTCCCTTCAGTTCTCACTTCCTCGTGGCTTCTGGAGGAGCAGTGCAGTGCAGCCTCACCTCAGTGCAGCCTTCCAGGAGCTTCAGTGTTGGTCTGACACTCACAATTTAAGTTCCGGTGCTCTCTGAATGCTCTCAGTAGTATTTGGTTTGGGGGATTTCAGGCTGAACACCAGTCCTTCTAGAGCTCTTTTGGCACTGGGGTACAAGTGAACATGGCAGGAGCAACGAGGCACGATGACTTTCACCTTTCCCGGGCAATCTGAAGCCACTGAAGGATACAGATTAGTCATAGAGATATCTTTTCCTGCCAGCTGTACGGCAGTGCGGTTGCTTCTGCACCAGGGAAGTTGCCAGAAGAATTCAAAGGGCCAACGGGAAACCACGTATGAGTTAGATCCTGGCTGTCTGTCCAGCTGCCTGGGAAGCTGGTGGAAAGAGACTCACTGGAGCTGTTGTAGCACACAGTAGTTTAAAGGAAAGCTCTGGTTCTTGGGGCAAAGCTCTCTGCAGGTGAAGGTTCAACACCCATCTGTCTTACTGGTGGTCCATGAAGCTCACTGGGCAGGGACCAGTCAGAGGGCTTTTCAGAATCATCCTTGGTGGGACAGAGCAGGGCCTGCAATCAGGTGTGCAGAGTGCACCAGGAACATGCCAGCTGTTGAGGAAGGCACTGTGTAGAGTAAAGCACTTCTTACCCAGCTGAGGAGCGTGGGACATCTGTACCAGTCCAGACTGCATCACTGCTTCTGCGCCTGTCACTCAGCATGAAAAAGTGGCCTGTAAAGGTAATAATGTGTATTTTGCTGACTGCACTGCTGATCTCTTCCCCTTCTTTTCTTCAGGCTGTAAGACTGGAAAGTACCTACCAGAACCGCACTAGATACATGGTGGTGGTGTCCACCAACGGCAGACAAGACACAGAGGAGAGCATCGTCCTAGGAATGGATTTCTCTTCCAATGACAGGTACTCAGAGCGTCCAGGTGGGGAAGTCCTTGTGCTCACCCCCACATCAAGTTCAGTGTAGGAATCACTGTCTGGTGTCCTGTGTTTCCTGGGGATAGGCTGCTTCATCTTTTCCAGCCTAACATTTTTCTTGAGATCCAGAATTGCCTTTTTATTTCTTGAAAGGAGGTGGTAAATGTGAAGGCAATAGTGCAGGTCAGCATTTCCCTCATTCCTCCAAGCCTCAGGCTTCTCTGAGGATGTTCAGTGCCTCTGAATGGTGAGGTCCCCAAGCCCTGCATCTGCACACTAGAGAAAGGGACAATTTGCATGCAAAGGAAGAAGAAGCTGCAATTAGAGAAGCTGGACCTCAGGGTTCAGGAGAGCAGGTAATGAGAAAGTGACTGTCAGGCAGCCCCTTGCCAAGGTCATGGCACAAAGTCCTTTATGGCAGTGTCAGGGTGGGTGATGGCAGATCTTGCACACAGGGTGTGTCATCAGGGTTTAGTGCTTCTGCTTCATTCATTTAAATTCCTGCTGACCTTTCCACAAGGCTGCAGAATGTGGCTGGGAAGCAGCTTTTGCTGCTGGAGGGCCTGTAAGCCAGGAGACAGCAGCCCAGCAGCTTCAGGGGCAGAAGCTTCACGTTTAGAAGGGGACAGTGGGCACTTTGGAGAGGTCATAGAGGCAGATGTTTCTCTTAAAAGGAGTTTTAAGTAAATCTTGGCCTCTGTTGGAAGACAATCAGCTGGATATTCAACCGATTTTGGGAGGTTTCATACTCATGTTTACTTCCAGGACAACTGCTGCAGGAATGAGTCTTGCTTTTGACGCTAGTTGGCATAAATTACTTCCAGGTACTTAGTAGGATCCCTAGAAAATATTTTTGAACTATTTGGCTAAGAAATTGCCTTCCACATATTGCCTGCTGGTCACACACAGTGCTTGGTTTGGATGCTTAGCTTGGGTGATGCCTGCTAAAATGGGGGACCAGCTTGATGCTGCCCCTGGCTCCTGGCTCTGCACACGTGTGCACAGCTGTGGCTCAGAGATGCTCTTGCCCTGGGGCAAGAATAACTTGTCCTTGCACAGGTTGCTGTGAGCTTGGAACTCGTTGTTGGCTGTGATGTACCAGCATAGCCACCTTTGATAACTGAGAGCTCACTGGTATTCAGTCTCTAATAACATAGCAGGGTCGTTTTAGCTTTCTGCTGGAGTTCTGGGGTTCTGGATGGTCACTGTGATCTGCCCTTCCCGAGCCCCCTCGGTATTTATAACTCCATGTAGACTTGTTGCTATGGTCTCTGATAAGCGCTCGCTGAACAGTATCACTAAAAATACCCCGGCCACCTTGGGAAGCCTTTTAAAAACACATCTTTCCATGAGCTCATCTCATGTTGTCAACAGAAATAGCTGCGTGCCGCAGTGTCTCCTGGTGCTGGGCACCAGGCCTGTGCATTTCCAGGGCTCTCTGTCTGACCCTCCAAAGCCTGGTCTCGCCCTCTTCCCGCTCTTCTCATGAGCTGGAGGCTGGCAGGGGTGCTGGAAGTGGTGGAAATCTGGGAGCACCTGGTGCAAAGCTTAAGAGCAGGAGGCAATTGAATTCAGTTCTTCAAGATGCTGCTTTGATTATGGAGCAATTTTGCAGCTTTATGAGATTCAGCTCTTTCGTTTGACAACCTGGAGCAGGTTGTGTTGGGTTCCCCCGCCCCTGCCTTTTTTCCCATCACTTGGTTTCTGCTTTTAACTTGGCTTTTTGCTCAGCCGTACAGAAAACTGGTGGGACTGTGAGGGCAAAGAGAGCAAAGCAGCTGAGAGAGGAGTGGGAATGCCAGGAGGTGTCTGTATGGGCTGGCTGTTGTGCTCGTTCTTGAGGTGTGGGAGGGTGAAGAAGGGTCAGGAGTCAACCACAGGTGATAGGCTGTGATTGCCAACCTGCCATGCTGCCAGTCACCCTGCTATTGCAGTGTTCTGCTCCCAGTCCCCAGCAGCTGTGGCTGAGGGACAAACAAGAAAATAAAGCTGTGGATTGCAAAATCAGAGCTAGAACCAAACCTCTTGAGCCTGAGAGGGATTAATCTGTAAAGAAAGCCTTGAGCTGACTGAAGACTGTGAGCCCCCTCTGACCTTCTGCACAAAGTTCAGTGTTTTGGGATCCTGTTTGCTCTTCTCCTGGGTGTGTTAACCCTTTAAGCTTGCTTGAAAGGATATTGCTGTACCCTGAATCTGGTTAGTGATCCTTGCCAAGCCCCTGTAGAACGGCACTGGCACCATTTGTCGCTGCAGCAACAGTGGGATTTTTCATTTTCTTTTTTTTTTCCTAATGAATACGAAAATATGCAACTACTGCCATGAAATCAGAATAATAACATGGTGCTGTAGTAGATAGACTGACTTTCTCTTTCTCACTGCAGTAGCACTTGTACGATGGGCTTGGTGCTGCCGCTCTGGAGTGACACCTTGATCCACCTGGATGGGGATGGGTGAGTGCCTTTTGTGTGTTCTGTGTTACCACAGCTTAGAACCAGGTGTATGGGGAAAGATTCCAGTGCTTGCAGAGCTCTCACAGGTCCAGCAGCCCTCCTCTGTTGACCTGTATTGGGTTAGTAGGCTCAAAGGCCCTCAGTCACAGTGGTTGTGGCAGGGAACACCAATAATTGACTTATCTGTGAATAAACACGCACTGAGACAGTGGCTTATGTGTGTGTTTAAGCTGGAGTAAAGGAGCTTTTACTGGCGAGTGGGTGTGTAGTGAAAGCTCCTTAAAGGGATCCTATTATGTGTTCCTCCATCACGCTTGCAGCAGGCAGCACTCAGCCCAACATAAAGCAAGAATGATGTTTCTCTGCCAAATAGACACCTGACTTGCAGACTCCTGTTTGTGCCAGTTACTCAGGCTGTCCAGTGCAGTGCATGGAATGACTTTTCTTTCCTTGGTAGCTGCCCCAGGATCTCTTTAGCTGGACTCTGTTGCTCCCAGCTGTGGCACTGAATTTGTGTTGCCAAGGTAAACAGCACAGCCCAGCACTGTCCCACTGTCTTAGTTTTCGTTCCCAAACAGCAGCTGCTTAAAAAAGTTATCTTAGAGCTTTTAGTGTGCTATTTTGATCTGTTTGCTAGCTGAACTCAGCAGTGTATGCATAGGGCTAGACCTCTGCTGTTCTAATGTGCTACAGACTATCAGTTATTAACTGAAAAGTGACTTTTGGGACACATTTTTACTGTGCCTTTTTTCTTCTCGCCAGAGGGTTCAGCGTATCAACAGATAACAGGGTGCACATATTCAAGCCCGTGTCTGTACAGGCAATGTGGTAAGTACTTACTACAAGCTGTCCCAGTGATCCTTTTTCCAGGTGTTTTGGCTGCTTAAGCTCTTAAAAAGCAGATGCTGCTTTACATTACTGGTGTCTTGAGACCTACTTGAGCAGCCAGAAGTTTCCTTCAGAGACAGGGAAGGAAGTTTGATACCAAAGGAAAAAAGCTATGTCAGTGCTGGTGTACAGCAGCTTTGTCTCAGCTGAGGGCAGGAAGGAATAGGGTAATTTTCCTTGCTAAGGTTTCTGCTTTGAGCCCAAAGTCACATTGCTTTGAGTATATGTTTGAAATATTTTGAGACATGTTCATTGTAATAGAGGAAAGAGAAGCTGCTTGCATTTTTCTTTCCTTTTAGGGTGGTTCATGTAGTGATCATGGAAGTATTTCTGGCTTGAGCTTCTTTGCATTGCAAAAATATATCGCCTGTCAGCGATGCTGCTGTCACCCCAGTGATTTTGACCTGGATCCTTCTGATCCCAGTCAAAGATTTAAAATAAGCTAAAAATAGGAGAGGGGGATTTGTTTCCCAGCAGCAGCTGAAGAAACTTCTGATACCCTCGTGCAGTGAGAGAGGGCAGCCACCTAAACATCTCAGTACAGTCCTGAGCCCTTGGTTGTGCATGTCTGATTCCTGAGTGTCCCTGCCCTGCACGCAGGGCAGCTGATGGCACAGTAGGAGCTGTCAGCACCCTGTCTGAGACACAAACTTTGTGCATCTTATTTAGGGCTTGGGTATTTGCAGCAGATTTTGGAACCAGAGACGTGGGTGCCTCTGCCCTCCGAATTGTGGGCACCCTTCACTGCTATCCAGGCTTGTTTTGGCATGCTCCAATTAAGACATGCAAGCTCTGGCAGCGTGTGGGAATCCACAGCCTTGCAGCACAGCCCCCTGCACAGTGCCAGGGGTTTGTACCAACTGATGGGACATGAGCAGCATCCTGGATTTGGCTGCTGCTTAGTTCCTGATACCGGCCTGAGGAAGAAATCATAAACCTACAAATGTTGTTCCCTTGCTAGGTCTGCTCTGCAGAGTTTGCATAAGGCTTGTGAAGTGGCACGGAGCAACAATTACTATCCAGGGAGCCTCTTCCTCACGTGGGTCAGTTACTATGAGAGCCATATCAACTCCGACCAGTCGTCGGTGAACGAGTGGAATGCCATGCAGGATGTGCAGTCCCACCGGCCCGACTCGCCCGCCCTCTTCACAGATGTGTAAGTTGTGCTGGCTCTGCTGAGCCACTGTGTGACTGTCCCCAAATGAGGAGAGAGTTTCCACAAGAGATTGCTCTTAATTAGGTATTAATAAGGAGAGGCTTCCTGTTCCATGTAGTAAGTGGACTCCTGGTTAGGTAAACACCAGCGCTGGAAGTTTAGCCCTCCTGGGGCTCCCTT
Source organism: Oreocharis arfaki (assembly GCA_013398015.1). NCBI lineage: Eukaryota > Metazoa > Chordata > Aves > Passeriformes > Paramythiidae > Oreocharis > Oreocharis arfaki. The sequence continues at coordinate 175,658 of VZRR01000409.1, forward strand.
GCATCTCCTCCAGCCTCTGTTTTCAGTTTAGTTGTTTACCTTGGGCTTTAGGCTTGCAGACCTTTGCTTCTGCAAGGTAAGTCCCGTGTTACTAGTGAGAGAGGTGTGGTGTACCTAAGCCTTGTCTCCACTGGTTTTGTCCTCTGGTTCCGGGCCTGGAAGGAACAGGTTTCTCTGGACTTTGTTCTTACAGTGGCACATGTCTGAGCACATGTTTAGATTAATGTGGTCTTTTTATCCTTGCTCAGTTCATTTTGCTGTAAAGTGAAGTGTTTATGTACGGACTTCTGAGCCTGTGAACTCAGAAACATCCTCATCTCATCCATCTGAAACACCTAAGAATGGGGGCAAAGAGCAATGCAGGTTTTTTTCATTCTGAGGAGCTTAGCAAGTGTGGAACAGGACAGTGTGTAGGTCCCAAGATGCCTCCAGCTAAATGCTTGGGTATCAGGTGATAGATGGTCCAAAACAGTGGCTGAGGTAAGTGGGTAGACAGTTTGGGAAGCCAAAAATTATAGGCTTTATCAACATTCAAGGTTTACCACCCCTATCATTAGTAACTGCTGGTGGTTCTGATACCATATAGCCTGAAAGGTAGTGTGTGACCAGATATGGTGCCAAGTGTGAGGGTTTTCAGTTGCCCATTTTGTAATTACTTCACTGGCCCCAGCTGCTTTCCCAGGATAATAGTGCCTTTGGTTGATTTATGCTCCCAGATATTTCCTGTTGCTGGAGTCCAGTGAGTGAATAATGATGCTAAGCAGTTGTTCAGCTGTGAACAAGTCTTCACACTTGATTGTTTTTTAATGTACAAGGCGGGTGGCTGAAAAGTTTTGGCAGGCTGACAGATTAATATTTTCTTGCAGCTTTTCATATATAAATTTTATCTAACCCACCCTTTCCCTGGTGGCAGCTTGAAATTGAATGATTTCCTGGGGACACTTAAACAACATTTTCTTCATGGAGTCCTGAAATAATGCATGAGGTTCAAAGAACCAGGAACTTCCATGATTTTTATTTGTGAACCACCAGTTGAACACTTGTAACGCCCATGCCCTCGCCAACCTGGCAGCCTTTCAGAGAAAGGGAAAGGTGCTGAGAGATGTCACTGCTGGGTCCCTTCTAAAGATGCTGGGTGAGCCAGCCCCGTGCTGCTGCTCTGCTGCAGCTTCCCCTGGTGTTACTCAGGCTATTTTTGCAGCTGGTGATAAGGCCCCTGGCAGCAGAGGCGGGAGGAATGCAGAGGCTTAGCTGCCCTCGTCTCTCCATGTAAGGAGTTTTGGAGCTGTTACCTTTCCAAGAAAGGTAGGGAGAGGCTTAGATATTGCTCCAGAGGGTATAATGAAACCTTCCCAATTTAAATTTTACCAAATACCAGAGGTTCTCTGGATGACTACAATGGATTAGGAGCATTCAGTTGGTGTCTTTCATATACGACTGTGAATCTAAACTGGGCTTTACTGTCACCTGAATTCCCTCCAGCTGAGGACATGCCTGGGGGAAGTAGTATGAGAGTCTGAGACTCTACAGAGTATTCAGTCTATACCTATTTTAAAAGTGTCATGAATCCAGTTTGTTTCCCCTCCCAGTGACTCTGTTGCTTTCTTCTGACAGCCCAACTGAGCGGGAACGCACGGAACGGCTGATTAAGACCAAATTAAGGGAGATCATGATGCAGAAGGATTTGGAGAACATCACCTCAAAAGAGGTGAGTGGTGAGGGGAGCACCAGAGCAGTTTGCTGTTGTGCAAACTAGAGAGCTTTGTGCTTCATGCCATGAGGAAAGGCCAGAACAAAAGCTTCACGTGACTTCCTTGTGTCCCTCCTCCCCACGCAGATACGCACGGAGCTGGAGATGCAGATGGTGTGTAACCTGCGGGAGTTCAAAGAGTTCATTGACAATGAAATGATAGTGATCCTTGGGCAGATGGACAGCCCCACACAGATATTTGATCATGTCTTTTTGGTGAGTCTAACAGTGAATGCAAGAACACTACTAACACTTCTCAGTATGGGTTGGTTGACACAGGGGACTCTGGAGGAAATTAAAGGAATTCTAAAGGAGAGATTGGTTGATCCTGGGGTCACATACTCTTAAGCAAGACAGTAATGAACGAGAGCAGCCTGGCTTTTTGGCTGTACTAAACTTTGCCATGTAGCACCAAGCTGTAGACCCTGTCCCTAGAGGATGGAAGGCGAAAAGTCTTAGTTCTAACAGTTTTTCACGGCTGTTTCCAGTGATGTAAGACCAATTTTGTGGCTTTAACTGTCCAGGGTACCCACATGCCAAGTTCTTGTGTTTGGGAAAGGCATAACTACAGCAAAGAGGGAGGGGAGCTGTGTGACATCCAGGTGGAATGACGCTCTTGTAACATGGAAAACTCTGAGTTTGCGGGATCCGGGAGGAACAGAGTAACGTAACAAAGAATCCTGGAGATAAGTCACTTAAGGAAACATAAACATTTTGCTGTTTAATGTTTTGCTTGCTTAGTTGCTGCTGGGGCCTGTCTTAATTACTGCAGCTCCTTCTGGTGAGTCAGCGCTCCGCTGGATTTCCCAGCCCCGGAGCCACGGACACAGGTTTGGTTGGGCTGTCTAGCCTGTGAGGTTGGCTCAACTTTAAACAAAGCCATTCCTCTTGGACCAGCTGGTCTTTCCAAATGGAGAGGGCCTCTCCCAGTCTCTGGCTCGGAAGGGATGGTCTCTGTTAATGTGAGCACTCCCAGGATATCACGTTGGGGTAGAGCCAGGAAGCTTGGAAGTACCTACAATGTAATGGATTTTTTTTTTTTTTGCAGACTATGTGTTATAAGGAGAGAGAGAGAGACCTGTTACAAACTTATGATACTGGCCAAAAGCTGCACAGGCAGCTGGATCCACTGCAGGGCTTGGAGTGTTGGCTCTGAGTGCATTTAATAGGGAGAAAACCTTTCAAACAAGGCTTGCAGGCAGCACCAAGAAGAGCTGTGGCTAGTGTGTGGAATAAAAGTATTTGCAGAGCAGCTGCTGTGGTGAGGAGCAGTGCTGCTGGGGCTGGGCAGCTTCACTCAGGAGCATGTGTGCTGAAAGGCAGGGTTGTGTTGTGAGGGCTCTGGAAGGCAAGGAGCTGTTTCCTTCCAGGTCGAGGCAAGAACCCTGTGGGATCCCACTTAGGGAGTGCTAAAATAACTAAGCAGGAAATAATGATGTTGGTAATTATGGATCAAAGGACAGGAGAAAAGGCTTTCACCCCTGCAGCATTGTTCTCCCTACCTGTGGAAAATGATGGTTCCCAGGCCTCAATTAAATTGTTCTTCCTTGACTAGAAAGAGGCAACATTAAACTGAGTCTGGGCCTTGGTGAATACGATCATTCATCTTCCTCTGGATCATCTTTCCATTTGGGAGCCATTTTAGGGCAGGGAAGCAGAGAGCTTGTGCACCTTAAATTTTGAAGGCAGCCTTTGAGTGGTTTTGTCCTCAGTCAGGTTTGTGTTTGGGCGGGAAGCAAGCAGCTTGGAGGCCCTGTGTGTGCTGCAGAGGAGAGGGTTACCTAACCAAGCTTAGTTAAACGTGTTCGTTTCTCTGCTCACGCGGGCTTTGAACATGGGGAAAAGAGGTGTAACCCAAGTGAGCTTAGGTGTTGCTGCCTTTGATGTTTGAGATGGGTGTTTCGTGTATAAAGAGCACCTGGATGGTTTTTAAATGCAGGCAGTTTCTCCTCTGTGGGGCAGAGCTGGCAGCAGCCTCCAGGGAAAGGGTGGAGTGGTCCCATCTTGCTGAGGTTGATTTGTCAGCGGTTTGCAGGAAGTGCCAGCACACAGTGCTGGGCTCTTGTTGGCACAGCTGCTTCTTGTTTCAGAAGGGATCTGGTTACTGGGGTGAGAGAAGGTGCTGAACATCAGTCCTGGTTACCACTTGTGTACCCCTGTACTCAAAAAATCCCCAGCTCTCCAAGCCTTTGCTGGTCAGCTTCCTCCTGTGGTTCACTGGTGACCATCCCTCCCTCCACCAGTTGCCTGGCCATGCCTTCCTTCTGCCTGATGTGTCCCTTTTGCATGTTTTCCCTGCAGGGCTCAGAATGGAATGCCTCCAATTTGGAAGATTTGCAGAACAGAGGGTGAGTAGCTTCAGGACATCAGCTTAAAAGCAAGAGCCTGGCCTTAACCGACAAACTCTATTCCATACCTGCCATGTAACCTGAGTCTTACTAAAGGGTTTGCAGATCCAAACAAGCTCTTGCTTCCTCCAAACTCCTTGTCCCACAGACAGGCACCCTAAAGTAAAAGAATCTTGCTCCTGACCTTGACTAATGTCCTCAAGGCAAACAAAGGAAGGCAGCAAGCTCATAGCTATAAGTAGTAAAAAGCTGCAATTACTGAACTGGATGCTGCATAGTTGGCTCCGTGCCCTCGGCCCCAGCCCGTTGTTCTGGACTGATTACAGAGGCACTTTGGACCTCCAGGCTGTGGCAGGAAGGAAAATGTGGAGAAGAGCATTTGTTGCTCTGAATGGGGCCCAGTAGGAAGTAAAATCGTGCAGCTCTCAGGCTCAGCACTGATGGGTTCCTCTGGTTCCTGCCCTTTCTACTTCTCAAGCTTAGAGTGTCCTTTCTCTAGACCAGGTGGATATAAGCACTGAGATTGTGCAATTAAATAATTATTCATGGGTTTGGCTTATTTGTGCCAATCCAGTGGAAAGAACTAATCATGCTGCTGAATTGATAGTGTAATTTTGTACCTCAGAAATTCAGCCTGGCAAAATTGACTCTTCTTGTTGAGCTCAGGTTCTGCTGTGGTTTCCTTGAGTCTGACAGGTCCTACTTGATTGCCAGTGATCTCATACCTGCTTGGGAAAAGGGATGTCACTCCCTTGCAGTACCCTTGTTCTGCCTGATATCCCAGCACGAGTGCATTTCATAAGCATCTTACGAGTAACCCTCAGGGCTAAAAATACTGAGTGCAGTGTACATAAATACCACACGCTTTCTCTAGCAGTTTCCTTTCCAGAAAATTTAGGGATAAGAAATAAATCCTCCCCAGTGGCTCATTGTCTGTTACATCTCTCTGTAGTTATTTTATGCATTTGTTTAGCGCTGGTGTTACTTGGGGGCTTAGTGTTCCATCTTCCTGTGGTTTTGGTGCAGCAGGAGGAGAAGTTCACAAAGGGGCTTGGAGAAAAGTGTGCAAACACTAACTGCAAGAGCTCCTGAGGCACAAGTGTTGCTGACATGTGGAATAGAGGTGGTGGGCAGTGTGACCTGACATAGTGCAGAGGAAGTTTCTATCCATGGATTCCTGTTACCAGGCTCTAAACTGCTCAGCAAAACCTATTGTCTGTGCTAGCTGCTGCTTCCTTGCATTAATTCCTGGTTTCCCGGGGATTTTGTTCAGGAGTGCACTTCCAAATGCCCTTGGCAAAGCAAGGCAAGGCTGCAGTGTAGCAGTGGGACATCCCTCTGAGCTGGCTGTGTTTGTCTCTGCTGTTCCCATGCAGGGTACGGTATATTTTGAATGTGACTCGAGAAATAGATAATTTCTTCCCTGGGCTCTTCGAATACCACAATATTCGGGTTTATGATGAAGAAGCTACAGATCTTCTGGCTTACTGGAATGATACCTACAAATTCATCTCCAAGGCAAAGTAAGTCTTTTCAGAAAACACAACATACACATTTAGAAGATACATACTAAGCATTTTGTTTTCCTGCTGATTTTCTTAACTGCTTTTCCTCCTTGCCTACCTCGCATCAGAGCATTTTCGTTTTGTAGTTTGCAGTAGAAAAACATCTCTGTGCTACAGGCTGCCCTGAACTGGTCAGTATCTGTCTGGGATGTGTTTCTAGGTTGTAACACCATGTTTGTGGTACAAGTTCTCTCTTTGCTTGGGATACTGCTTGATGCCAGTGGGCCATTTGGGCTGAGCTCAAGGGTGCTGCATAGATCTTCGGAGGTTTTCCTGTATCTCTGTGTTTGTCCACTTTGCAATAACAGCTTCAGAAGAGCTGTTGTAACAAAATCTCTTAAGAATATTAATAAAACCTTGTTCTTCAGTTTCTTTGTGTGTCTTGCTCCAGTTTGTAAATTGGATTATCAGATCACATCCCAGACTCCAGCTGTGGCCACAGTGTTGAAAATATGTTTGACAATACTCTGGTAAAGAAGTCTCCTGCTTTCTTAAGCTTGTCATATAAATTCTGTTGAATGATCCTCTTTTGTTCTTTCTCCCACTTCAGAAAAAATGGTTCTAAGTGCCTGGTGCACTGCAAGATGGGAGTGAGCCGCTCAGCATCCACGGTGATTGCCTATGCCATGAAGGAGTACGGCTGGAACCTGGACAGGGCTTACGACTACGTGAAGGAGCGGCGCACCGTCACCAAGCCCAACCCCAGCTTTATGAGGCAGCTGGAAGAGTACCAAGGGATCCTGCTGGCCAGGTGAGTGGAAGGAATGATCCTGATTATCCGTGTTAAGGCATAACACTTCAATGGTTGACTCCGTTCTTTTAGTCAGAGCTTGTATCACTGTGTTGTGCAAGCTCGGGATCGTAGGAAGGGTAGTGCTCTGTTTTCAGGAGTGTCCCAGCTGAGCCTGGGAAAACAGGTGTAACAAGGAGCTTTCAGGAGGCTCTTTGACTTCTAGGATCTTTGGGTTTTGGAAAGTAGCATCCCATGAAGTGTTATCTGAGTGCAGCATTCAGAGCTGCGCAGACTCCAGAAGAGATAAATGATGTCCCTGTTGCTTGTAACATCACTTGGCAGGGAACTCGCTTTGTCTCCTCACAGTTCCCTGTTTAACATGCCCCTCCTCAGCAGCTGGTCTGGTTTTATTTAGATCCCTTTGGTAAGTGTTGGTGTGAGGGGAGGGGACAGGATGTTCTGTGCATTGCAACAGTGGTGTTTATTCCTGCCTGGAGTCCTGAGGCTGGTCTGGAGCTGGGCCTGGGTATGGACAAGTGTGTTGTAATCCCAAGCCTATCACCTGACTAGCAAAAAGTCATAAATATTGCATGTTTCTAAGCTGTGTTAAGCAATGTCTTCACGTGATCAGCAGGAAGGAGGTAGTGATACTCTGTTTTGCTAGATTATGGTATTTTGTTTGGGATCCTGGTGTGCTTTGCCTGGGAGCAGATCTGCCGCAAACAGAGTTACCCAATCTGAGCCTCCTGCCACGGGGGGTGGCTCTTAGCAGGTTTGGACCAAAGTAAATAGTAAATTTCAAAGCTTCTCAGTGCTCTTGGGAGGTGCCTTCTTATTGTAGAATCATTTAGGTTGGAAAATAGCTTTAAGGTCGAGTCCAGCCATTGTTTTATTTGCTATTATTTACAGCAGCTCAGTCACTCATGTACTCTCTTTAGGGCACACTTCTTACCTCTGTTCCCTGCTTGATTTTGTCCTTTCATGTCTGTTCTATCCATTTGCAAAGACCTCCCTTCCCTTTCATTGTAATAACTTATCCTTCCTCCTTTGCTGTCCACCTGTTCCCAGCAGCCTGACTGTGTTTATTGCTGGGCCAGGCCTGGATTCCCAATTTTTACACCAAACCCTTGATGTAAGCTCCCCTGTCACTGGAGTGTGCTTCCTCTTTCCCTCTCTGCACAAGTAAACAACCCCTGAGCTCCTCCCAGCTTAGTCCCTTACCAGGTGCACCCACAGGATCTTCATCCTCCACCTCTTCCCGTGCCTGCCTTCCTCCCCCCTGCTCCCCAAACCCTGCCTGCCATAATGACCCTCTTTCTCTCTAAAAAGCAGCCAAGTGGTATCAAGTTTCAGGACAGATCACATGGAATAGACAATTTTAAAAAATAGTGCTGCTGCTGGAGTGAAACCCTTTGAGACAGACACCACACCTGCCTTGGGTGCCTCATGTGACACCAAACATGCTGCTGGCACCACTTAGTAAAGGTCAGTGCTTAACTCTGGGCCAGAGATGACCTGACCAGTGTGGTGTGCATTGAGCAGACTGGGAAATTAGATCTCACTGGGGTAGATTGGATGGAGAAAAAGAAGCTTTTTAGGTGTGAAAAATGCACCAATAGGTGTGTAAACACCTATGAGGAACCCTGGTGTGGGAGCAGCTGGTGTCTCACATCGTCAAGCCCTCAGCTCAGCACTTGGTTTGGGTGATCTGCCAATCTGGTAGTTGGTGACATGCCTGCAAAGCCACCCTGTACAAACATTTTGGTTAGGGATTATTTTTCCCTGTCTTTCAGTAACTTATTTTTTGGAGGTATATCTTTCTTGCTGCCACCATTTATAGGCATGTGGCTTCCCTTCCGCTGAAGCACAGCCCTGCTCCTGACCTACTCTGCAAGTCCCTGTACAATGGCACAAACAAGATTACTTGTGAGGCTTTAAAAAATGCAAGAGAAGTGCATTACATCTGTGTAGGACGAGAAAGCCTGCAGTAAATGAAGCTTCACTGAAGCAAGGAATGGCCCCTCCGTGCTGCAGAAACCGTCCCTCTTAATCCACTTCCTCTCTCAGCTCCAAACTGCTGTTTTTCCTCTTTCTTTGTATTATTCAGCTTTGCCCTCTAGCCTCTGGCCGCCTTGTTTATTGCTGCAGTATTCCAGGACAGGTAAAAAAACCAAAAACAACAAAAACAACAGATTGACACTCATGTGACTGCTCCAATTTCAGGGGGAAGGTATGTGAGGGCAGCCATGTGCTCGCACTATCCAGTTACGGTTTTGTGCTGGGGTTATAGCAACTGGGATATGTTTTCCAGCTGCAAAATGAAAACCCCCTGCCTGCTTTTAGTCACAACAACAAGTGTGTTTTGCTCTTTGGGACTGTCATACTTCCTGGGGTTAGTTAAGCTGTCCCCTCCCTCTGTTGATAAACACAGCAAGGCTGAGCCAGGCATGTTTCTGCTATTAGTTATAGATAAGTTTCAGGAAACCAGTGTTTGGGATCTCCTCTGCCTTGTGCAGCTTGTGAATCAGCAGCAGTTTTATACCCAAGCCTGGAGAGCTGGTGGGAGGTGTGGGGGGCTCCCGGTCCAAAGCTGGTGTGGGCACAAGCACTGGGAATGTTGCCCAGGAAGGTCAAGAGGCGGCTGTGGGCTTTGGGGAGGGACATGGGCTCCTGTTCTCTGACCCTGCATCAAGCACCTCGTGAGGTTGTCAGACTGGGCAAGTGTGAGATTGGAAGACAGCACAGCACACCTCTGCCAGTGGTGCTTGACATCTGGTTTGGTCCTCAGATCTGTGCCAGTTGCTCACGCAGGAGGGTAGTTTTTACTTTCAAAATCAGATGTGCAGCAGAGGGCTGGATTTGAGCACTGAAGTGCCCTCAGAAAACACCAGCAGCTCCCCAGGTTATATGAGCAGAGATGTCAGATCAGAGCAGACATCCCATACAAAGCCCAGGCAAGAACCTGCCTCAGGGGCAAGCCTGTGTCTGCTGCCAGTGTCAAACTGCTCCAAAAGCCACTGGAGCCAGAGCATGTGCACCCCAGAACAGTGTCCTTGGCCTTTGATCTTGACACTCCTCTCCTGTGAAAGGACCTGATTCTGCCCTATGTCACACGTGAAGGTTGTCACTGATTATAGGGTTGGAAAGCTCAATCCACAGTGGATTATTATCCTTAGCTGTTGGGCACCCACAACTGAGCTGGCACATGGTAATTAGTTCAGTACCATCTGTTAATTAACTTTCTGTGGCCACTGGATGTGTCTGGGAGCGCCTGCTCCTAACAGCAAGGTGCTGGAGGGGTTTTGCAAGGTCTCCTGCAGCTCCAAGGAGGTTTCGGTGGTTTCTGTGTTCCTCCTAGGGGCAGTGGGTGGAAACACATCCCTGTGGCCGTGGCCACTCAGCAAACCCTGGCAGCCTGGGCTAGCTCTGGGATTCCATGGCAGGAAGTTGCCTCCAGTGCTCTCTGTAAGCCCAGGTGCATGGGTTGGGGTTTTTGGCAGGTGGAGATGAGGAAGGTGATGCAATGTCACCGGCAGTTACTCGGCCTTTTGATGCCTCACACCTTCCTAAAGGGGCTTTCCAGGAGCTGGTGGAGTTCTGAGCTTCCTTCCTGTGGAAGGTGGGTGGTAATTTGGGCTGTTTGTTTACCTTTGAGGATGTCTTGTGTGTTTTTGCACACACCCACCTCTACTCATCCCACCCTATCCCTCGGTTACAAGAGCCAGTTATTGGTGACTTAAGCTACTCAGAGAAGGAACCATGAGGGAAATTGGGCTTTATTCGGTGCCCACCGCCTGCTTGTGTCCAGCACAAGGAGTTTTCTGTCATCTGGTCACTGCTCACCTGCTAGCAAATGGAAGAGTGCTGGCTGAGAAAGCACCAAATTCTGCAGTCAGTTAAACAAATTACATTTGTTGAGTGGATGGATCCAACACTGCTGGAGAATAGGGAGGGGTGTGTGCAGCAGAATGGTGCCGTTGGATTTAGCTCCTGGAAAGTAGCTCATTACTGGGTCAGCTTTTCCAGCAGCAGGTTTGGCCCTGAACTGTTCAGGTGAAGCTGCAGTTGTGGTCATTGACTCCAGCATTTGGCACAGTTTTTGTTGTAGGTTGTGTCCTCTTACAGTAAGGCGGGTCTGGCTCTGGTATGTGGAAATTACTCACTGTTTTCCTTTCTTTGCTCTCCTCACCCACAGCAAACAGCGGCACAACAAACTGTGGCGCTCGCACTCGGACAGCGACCTCTCGGATCACCACGAGCCCATCTGCAAGGCTGGGCTGGAGCTGAACAAAAAGGAGATCACCACCTCAGCTGACCAGATCTCAGAGGCCAAGACCAACGACAACCAGCAGCCCATGTCTCCCATCTACTCAGCTGAGCTGGACAGGGAGCAGCAGCTCCCAGAGGACACAAACATGATCGAGGATGTGTGTGTGAAGGAGAGAAGGATCCACTTAGAGTTTACTTGCAGAGACTTCCACACTGAGCAGATGGAGGACAAGCTGAACCTGAACAATATCAATGGCTGTACGGCGGGGTGCTGTGTAGACTCTGTCCCCCCTGACAACTGCCATGCTTCTGAGGCCTTAATGCAGCTCCAGCACCCCTTGGAAATAACAGAGTTTCCTGATCTGACAGTGGACGATCTAGAAAAAGATGCCCTTAAGCCTGATATGAACGTGCACTTGGTTCCCATGGAAGAATTCACTTCATGCTTGAAAGACTTCCCGCAGTCCCCAAACCAAAATTCCCCAGGTCTCCAACAGAACCCTCAGCCCGAAGTGACAGACCTCAGCACAGACAGGATTGATTTCTTCAGCGCTTTGGAGAAGTTCGTGGAGCTCTCCCAGGAGAGCCGGTCACGCACCTGCTCCCATTCCAGGCCGGAGGAGCAAGGGACTGGGAGGAATGGGGTCTCCAGGGTGCCCGTGCTGGAAGTGCCGCCTGCTGCAGATGGGGGTGCAGATGCTCGAAGGAACAGCCCTGGAAACTCTCCTCAGGCATCAGATGATTCTTCCACAGATGAAGAGCAGCAAAAGGTTAAAATAACTTGCTCAGGTTTTTTTTGGGAGCTGCTGTTCGACTCTGTCTGTGGGCTGTTTTCTGCTGTGGGGTGGCTGTGGATGGGATTTTCTAGCCCTGCTTTCACTGGACAGGGTGTTTAGGGAGGGATTGCTAGATGCTTCCCCCTTCCTTCACTTTTAGATACTTGCCCTTTTCTGCACTTTTTCCTTAAACATCAGTTTGCTGGCATTGGCAGGGCCATAAGCTGACCTTGACCTGACCTGCTGTGCTGTTCTCATGAGAAACTTATTTCTGAGTTTTGCATCAGAAAGGTGGGACTTGACCCACTTATTTAGCCAGACCCTGAGCCCAGCCAGCATCCCAAATCTGCACAGATACTTATCTGACTTGAGAAATCCACCAAAGAGTGGGGCAAAACTGGCCCCTTTCCCTGGTTGGGAAGCAACCCAGCATTGGGGTAGTAAATCAAGGCAGGTGTAGAGCTTCCACTGCTGGAGGAAGAAATTAACCTGTCCAGGTCTGGAGTGATGGGATTGGGCACGTCATGGCTCACTTCTCCTGGGTAGAGAGATGGTCTTGACAAAATTTAGTAACCTCTAAATTTAGGTACCTTTTTCTTGTAATTGCTTTTCGGCCTCCAGGACTCTCACAGGGATTGATGATGTCCTGGGCCATCATTTTCTGGGAGCTTCTCTTATTTAAATTCCATGCTGCATTGCTTGAATCTTTTCCATCTCCATGTGAGGCAGTAAGGCTCTTCCAAATATAATAGGCCAGTGCTCTCTCCTGTGATTTGGCAGAGAGTGTCTGTGGGGATTGGGAGCCTCCCTGGCCATTTTCCTCTGGGAAACCAGAGCGTTTCAATGCTTGGTCATTCTTTTTTCTATACTTCTGTTTGCTCTGTACATGAGCAGAATTTGTCATGTTTTCAGTTCAAAATGGCACTTTTAGCAGTATTAGGATTCTTTTTGTTTGTGGGACTTTTCTTCATTTAGAAAAAAAAAAAGCTACCTTTTCTTTGGGGTTTGTGGCAATTAAAGTTCTTAGATCTCAGTCTAAGTGAAGATTCAGCTTGGAATATGTTAAATTCAGTCCCAGAGACAGTAAAAAATCTACATTAGTGATCACTGCTGTGGTGGTCTCTCTCCACACACTGCCACGTGCTTTTTTGTTCCTTTGGGGATGTGCACCCCTATTTTCTCTACCCTGCTGCTGTTTGCTCTGTGTCAGCACAGCTGATGCACTTTGTAATTCTCCCGTCTGTGTGTTGCAGGAGGTCCCTGAGCTGCCTGGTGCAGGTCATCTCACAAGATCCCACTCAGAAAATGCCATTTCTGTGAAGGAAATTATCACAGAGATCGAGTCAATCAACCAGGGAGCAGGACCTGCCCAGCAGAAAGAGGGTTCAGCCAACCTCAGCCAGACACCAAAGAGGAACACGGTGCATGACCTGCCAGTGGAGGTGATTTGGGCATCAGAAAAATTGGAACAGAGTGAAGGAGCCTGTGCTGGACACCAGGAAAAGGAGAAGGACCCTCTGCCAGCTGAGCAGGAAGAAGCCCCATCTCTGCAGCTGTCTTCTGGTAAATCAGACCTGGAGGAAAGCACCTGTGGTGGGGAGCAGCAGGAGCCTCGTGGCTCCGTCAACCCTGAGCCCAAGTGGTGCCCCGGCTCCGTCCGGCGCGCCACGCTGGAGTTCGAGGAGCGCTTGAGGCAGGAGCAGGAGCACCAGCACACGGCCCCAGCCTGCACTTTACCCACCCGCAAGAACTCCAGGAACGACTCCCCTGCTGCCGAGCTCCTGCCACGGGGGAAGAGCGAGGAGCCGCCCCTGGAGCTGGCTCCGGAGGGTGACAAGGCTCAGGGTCCGGGCGCTGAGGAGCCGCTGCTGCCTCCCGGGGCGGAGCAGCCTGCGGGCAGACACCTGCCTGCACCCCTCGGGCCCGCTGCCCACGAGTCCCTGCCCGCAGAGCCCAGCCCGGGGCAGGAGGGAGCGGCACAAGAGCGCAGGACGGTGGTCTCGTTTGACGGGACAGAGGAGCCGTCCCTGCCCTCCCTCCTCCCAAAGAGAATCGAAATCATCGAATACACCCTCACGGTGAAGCCTGCGGAGCAGCGCCCCGACACAAGCTGTGAGCAGGGCGGGCTGGCCTCGGCCACCCCGTCTTTAGATGAAAACTTGAACCCCTCGCTGTGCTTGGAGAAGGCTCCGGCGGATCCCTCGCCACCAGAGCATGCGGTACGCAAGCAGGCCACCTTCACCGTGGGCAGCCCCAGCGAGGAAGGCAGTGAGATACCTGCTCACCTCGGTGCTGCTTCTCCCTCTGCCCAGGTGACCTGTCCACCTTCAGCCAGCCTCCAGCGCTCTCCTTACCCCTGCGTCGTTCACCTGGAAGGTGTCACTGAGCAGAGCACGAGTACAGATGATGAGCCGGTCACGCCGTGTGGCACCGAGGGAGACGCAACTCTCCCGTTCAGGGACGATCCCAAACCTCTCCGTGGGGGCAGTGCTGGCATCTCGAGGCAGCTGAGCAGTGAGGATTTCACCAGGCAGCGTGCTGAAAACATGGACCTTCTGGACATCTCGTTCCTGTGTTACAGCCTCCCACACAGCTCCAGCAGCCACAGCGTGGAGGAGCGCTCCAGCAGCCCCGGGCTGGTCAAGCAGCGGGCGAAGGAGATAGAGGCTCGGATCCGGCACGCAGGGCTCACCACGCCCTCCCACATGAAGCGCTCGGCATCCCTGGCCAAACTGGACTGCCTGGACCTCTCCAAGGATGACTTAAGCGAGAGAGAATCGGCCTCTTCCGATGCCAACCCGGTGCTTCTCACCTGCGTTGCCCTCGGTCGAGGCTTTTGTGGGGGGAGGTTTGAGAGGGGCTCGGAGAGCGCGTGTGGGAAGCATCGCCTCTCCTCCCCGGAGCCCACTAAGCATTTTGTGGAACAGCTCAGAACAGCCGAGTGCATTGCCCAGAGCAAGCCGGTGGAGAGGCCGCTGGCTCAGTACGCCAAAGAGTGCAGCTCCAGCCAGCAGAGTTTGTGTTCCAGTGCAGATCCGATGTGGACTAGCTCCGGGGAGGGCCCTCCGCTGCTCCAGGTGCAGGTCCTGGACTCCTTGTCTACATCTCAAGCTGTGGTTGTCGCCCCACGGCAGCAGCACGGGAGAACTCACCCTCTGAGGAGGCTCAAAAAGACCAATGACAAAAAGCGGACAACCAATCCCCTCTACAACACGATGTGATCCTGGGCCCTTGGCTGTGATTTCTTACCCAGAACCCGTGGTGTTGCTTTCACGCAAGGGGCAGGTGTAATATAAGGAACATGCACTTTATTGGTTAATTTTATATATATTGTCATTTTACTGTTCCTGGCGCATGTAGGTGTGGGTTGGTTCTTCTGTGTGTGACTCTGACTGCAGGACTGTTTGGGTTTTTTTAAGTTTAACTCAGATAACCTCAAATGTTCTTTTTTTGTTGTTGTCGTTAGTTTGTTTTAAAAGAACACCTTTATCATGAGAAAATTGATGTTGGCTTGCTTTGGCAAGGTGGAGTTTTGCTTACAACCAGATCCTAGTTCGTAACTTGAATTTTCCCCATGCCTTGAAATGGTGCTGGGCAGTTGGTGGGGTGAGAGCCCCTGTAAATGTGAAGGTTGTGCCAAGGTCCCTTTGTTTGGCCTTTCTTTTATTCTGCAAACTGGAACTCCACGATGCTGGCAGATCCCTCACTAAGCTGCTTCAGGACAACCCCCCTGGGCTCAGTTCAGCTGGTGCTTCCCCAAAAGGAGCACACAGGGGTGCAAATCCTCCCAATGGATGGGCTCTAATAACCCTGGGCAGCACCCAGACCAGCTCTCCCATCTGCCGTGGCGCACACAGAGCTCTGCTCTGTGCTGAGGTGGGGCAGAGCTCCTCCAGGAGCTGCCACATTCACCTCTACCCCCAAAGCCAGTGTTCTTTTAAAACAAACGCCTCATTAGGGTTTTAACCCTCCCATTACTTGAATACTGCTGTGGGCCTTCCAAGTTCATGGCCATATCATCTGTCCTCTCCCCTCCTCCTGCTGCCTGCCCTCTGCTCCAAAGCTGTTGTCATGCTGCCTGAGTTTCCCTCTCCCCTCTGCCATGCTCACGGGTGTTTCTGGTTGCTCCCAAACCTTGAGCTGTTTTTGTTACATGACATATTGCCCTTAATGCAAAGCTTTGTCCTCTCTGCTGTCACTCCTAACTCTGGACCCAGAGGGAATATCTTTTCTGGAAATCTTTTCTTTTTCTTTTCTTTTGTTTTTTTTTTTTTTTTTTTTTTTTTTTTTTTTTTTTTTTTTTTTTTTTTTTTTTTTTTTTTTTTTTTTTTTTTTTTTTTTTTTTTTTTTTTTTTTTTTTTTTTTTTTTTTTTTTTTTTTTTTTTTTTTTTTTTTTTTTTTTTTTTTTTTTTTTTTTTTTTTTTTTTTTTTTTTTTTTTTTTTTTTTTTTTTTTTTTTTTTTTTTTTTTTTTTTTTTTTTTTTTTTTTTTTTTTTTTTTTTTTTTTTTTTTTTTTTTTTTTTTTTTTTTTTTTTTTTTTTTTTTTTTTTTTTTTTTTTTTTTTTTTTTTTTTTTTTTTTTTTTTTTTTTTTTTTTTTTTTTTTTTTTTTTTTTTTTTTTTTTTTTTTTTTTTTTTTTTTTTTTTTTTTTTTTTTTTTTTTTTTTTTTTTTTTTTTTTTTTTTTTTTTTTTTTTTTTTTTTTTTTTTTTTTTTTTTTTTTTTTTTTTTTTTTTTTTTTTTTTTTTTTTTTTTTTTTTTTTTTTTTTTTTTTTTTTTTTTTTGCCTGAATTGTATATATGATATTTATATTAATTTTTTTTTGTCTTTTCTATGGTTTTTTTTTAAAAAAAAAGAAGGGCAAGACTGCATTCTGTAAACTGGAAAACAAACCCACCTGACTCAAACTCAGTGCTGTTCTTTGTGATCTGCACAGACATGGGAGTGGATTTGACATTATAAGCTGTCTTCCCTTTCCAAAAGTGAGCCTCGATGCCAAATGTGTCCCTTCTCCTCCAGTCCTGCGTGAACCCCTGTTACCCCACGGTGGGAGGGGCACTGTGTGTCTGCCCATCTCCTTCCTGCCTGAAGCTGGGTTCCAGGAGTGCCAGTTGGACAAGGAAAGCTTTTGGCTGCTCCGAGCCATTCTGCAGGTTCTTGCTTCCCCAGAGAAACTGTGTGAAGGCTCTGCTCCAGATTTCAGCAAATTATTTTGTAGTTTCTGAGCAGTTTGGCTAAATCAAAGCTCCTCATTTCTAGCTGTGTGCATCAGCAAGTTGTCCCTGTGCTGTAGAAGCAGAGGGAAAGGCCAAGGGGAGCTCTGGGTCCTGTCCACAGTCCCGTGGCAGGTCCTGAGCTGGTGCTTGGCCAGAGCCCAGACCTGCCCTCTGGGGAGGAGCAAAGCAAAGAGAAGATGCAGAATGGCTCAGGCTGCTGAAGCCCAGCATGGAGATGCCGTGGTGTGGGAGGAGCAGCAGCCAAGGCCATGCCTAGAAAGCAGCCCTGAAGCTGCAAAGCCTTGCAGGCTCCGATGGGACGAACTTCTCGTGAGCTGGAGAGGAGTGCACGGCACCGGAGCGCTCGGGAGTATTGGGAAGCAGCATGTGCCTGCCCTGGGGCAGGGGTGTCAGTGATCCCCAGTCTGCCCACAGCTGGTGGCAGAGGACAGCCGAGCAGCTGGCAAGGTAATGCCACCTTGCTGCCCTCCTGTAGCTCCCAGGGGTCCTCCTGTGCTGCCTTGCAGCCTGGGCAAGGTCTGTGAGTCCATCTGTGCTCCAGCAGCCACGAGCACTATCCCTCTCTTTCCTGAACTCTGGCAGGGGGTTGTCACCCGTGCTGGAGCACAGCCCTGTCCTGGGTCAAGCAGCACGTCACCCCAGCCTGTTTCAGTCACTAGAAGTCACTCAAGCCCCTGGCCCAGGAGGCCAGATCCTTCTTTGGGACACTGAAAGACATGTGGCTTCTCCTAGCCCGCTCCAGCTGGCTCCGGAGCTGGGCAGACACTGTGGAAAGGCCAAGTGGCTCATGTCATCTTGAGAAGGACAGGTTCAGTCCTTGCCTCCCCCACAAACTTCCACCAGGCCCCACTGCCCACCGTTCTGACCCCAAGGACATGCCTGCCTGCCCCTCCACGGGTGGAAGGGACTGGGTGCCACCAGCCTCCCTTGCATTGGAGGGTGCATGCTTGGCTGGCAGCGTGTCCTGGTGGTAAGGATCTGCTGGGGAGAGAAAAGCCCTGTGTAGTTTTTTCACTTGAGAAGGCAGAAGGAGGAAAAGGATTGGGTTCCTTTGCCCAGCTTGATCTCAGGAGAAATGCCCTCTGGGAAGGGTCTTCGATGCAGACCAGAAATGCTGCTTCCTTCCAATACTCAGCTGCTCTCCGGGTGCTTCAGCTGGGGAGAGCAGCAAAGGGGCCGAGGCCCCTGCAGGGAGGTGCTTTGCTGTCCACTTGTCCTTGGCTCTGGCCCAGCACAACTGGTTTTTCTCTGAGAAGGCAGTGGGCAGGCAGAGGGAGTCAGGAAAGGTGGTTCTCTTGCAGAGTGATGAAGGCCTTGGAGGTCTGGAGGCTCTGAGCAGGATTGCCAGAAGGGGACGGACTGGAGGGGCCTGGACCTCTTTTCCCAGTGTCTGGGCAATGAAGCCACCAAGCCCCTGGCATCAGAGGTGTCTGCTGGGGACGGTTGTCCCTTCTCCATGCTGGTGGCTCGTGGGAGGATGATGACCCTCTCCTGGTTCCTGTGGCCACCCCACGAGAGCTTCTTGTGACCCGCTGAGCACCACGGGGAGCAGCAGCACCTCTGGGGTGCTCAGTAGCTGACAAGCCTCGTGGGTAGAGGGGGGGGTTTGGGAGAAACGTGTAGTTTTAAGGGCATTTTTGTACAAAGCAACTGTTCTTTGGTCTCTGGCGAAGCCTCTCGGAGGACGCTTTATTGTTTACATTGACTCCTGTACAATATCCCAGCCATGGCTGCCCCGTCCCGGCCGTACTGTAACGTGTGAGCCTTGCACAAACGGACTGCGTGTGCGTGAAACTGGTTCTACACTGCGTTCTGTTGCACTCGGTGGTGTGTGTGGGTGCGTGTGGGTGTGTGTGAGCGTGTGTCCGGTCTGCTTGAGAAGTTGTGACGTGTACAAATCTCTCCCCTCTCGGCCCTTTCCTGGGGGCACGGTCCCAGCGGGTGGCAGGAGGTGACGCCGCTTCTGGGTCACTTGGATGTTTAAACGGAGCAGGGATTAGCTCCGTGTCCCTCTGCCAGCTAAGGCCTGGTGGAAGGGATCCCGCCCCACCTCCGGCTGCTCCGGGGACCTCCTGGGAGGAGCGAGCTGGGAATCCGTGGCCGCAGGGGCACTGCACTTGCCGGGGGCTCCAGGAGCCTCGCAGCCCTCTGGCAGGAGGAAGCCATACCCACCGCAGGTCCCTGCTCCCCGCACGGTGCGTCCTGCCTTAATCCGGTCCTGGCTCCACGCAAACCCCCCCACTTCTCCCCAAGGGAAGGACCCCGAGCCCTTGGTGTGGGGCAGAGGCAGGTGCTGGCCTGGTGCAGGAGGGTCTGGGCTGGTGCAGGGCTCTGGCAGTGCTGCCGGAGGTGCTAACAGCCTGCCCGCACTGCAGACATCTCTGTTGGCACGAGAGAAGGTGCCAGTGCCTTTTATTTTCCTTTATGGAGATGTGATGTCCGTGCGCTGGTTTGTAGGGATTGTCCAGGGCCGAGCAGCTGGCGGTTGCAAACCGGAGAGGAGAGCGCTTCTGTCTGCCCCTCCTGGATCTTCCTTGGTGGCTGGGATCGTCCCCTTTCCCCCTAAAGACTTTATGACCGATGTGCTCAGCTGTTTTTAAATGTGAACTTGTGCACTGATGTGCAGATTCAATGTTCTTGTTACCGAATGAATAAAAGTTTTATTTTGAAGATGACAAAGGTGTGTGGCTTCCTGTTTGGGATCAGGGCTAGGGGTGAGGAGTGATCTGTGCTCTCAGAGCATGGGGTGGCAGTGGAGATCTGGGAAGCAAGAGCAGGGCTGTTCCCTCTGGTGGATAGCCCCATCCTGTCCCAAGTGATGGAGCAGTGCTTCCAAGCAAGATGTACTTCCAGATCACGCTGCAGTTGCAGGGAAGATGCTGGGGATCAAGTATTTAGAACTGTCAGGATGCTGCAGGTGCCCTCCTGGTACACAGGACCTGTGGGGAGGGTCCTGGGTTTAAGCTCCAAAGGGGGATGTGAGGTTTTAGCTGGACACTGCACAACCTGTCTCAGGTTTTGGGTTTGCTCCATTGTGGCAACAAAGGCAATGCAAGGGTTTCTGTGGCCCTGCTGTGAGCAAGCCGAATTCCCTGGGCTCAGCCTCGCCATCCATGCAGGAGCTTCCCACCAGGCCAGACCTCAGTGGGCACCAGGGTGTGGGGCCAGGGCTGCAGGGCTGTCACTGTGGGTCTGGAGTAGTCTCTGCCGCATCACCTCCTGCTCCCCCCAACACCACCTTCCCAGGGCCTTTTCTTCACTTGCTGGGGATGCATCTTGGAGTTGAGGACGCAGGACACGGCACTCAGTCCATCCACAGCCAGGGCCGTGGTGGAACAGGGCAAGCAAGGGGTGCCTCTGCAGCCCCCTCCCTCCCTGCCACCCCTTTGGCCGGGCAAACAAGGATGTCACCTCTTCCCTGCTTTTTTGCCAGCTGCCCCCTCCTGCCCGCTCAGCCAATGCTCGTCCAGCTCCACACGGTGCCCTTGTAGGGTCCAGGGCTTTGCTGTCTTTCCAGGAACCACTGTTCCCCTCCCTCTGGTCCCCGAGCCCTACAATCCCTTAATCCCCTTGGGCCAGGGCATCCCTGCAGGGCTGGGCTTCACTAAATCCCAAATCTGATTTCTGGATGTGCCTGTAACCATCCTGCTGGGCTGCGGCTGAGGTGGGCTTGCAGACCCCTTTTCCTGGGGAAGGTGGGGATCCCGTGGGATGCTGTGAGTGTTGGGAGCCTCAGGGGCAGCCCATGGACATGGTCCCTGTGGGGCTGGGCTGGCCCCGGGCTGTGGGGGGACCCATCACAGGGTCACAGCCCTATGCAGAAGTGACCCCCGGGGGGATGCCGCTCCCCTTGGTTTCTCCGAATACTTCAGAAAGGCGCAGGGGGCTTCTCCTGCCCCCCATCTCCCGGCCCGAGGGGCTCCCACGCACCGCGCTGGGGGGCTGCGGGCACCCCTGGGCCCCCCCCCCCGCGTTTGGGGCGGGCACGGGGGGCGGCCGTGCTGGGGCTGCCCCCGACCCCGCGGGCAGAGCAGGGGGCCGGGCAGGGTGCGGGGGCA
>VZRR01000410.1:0-116712 GCA_013398015.1 Oreocharis arfaki
AACTCTTTTTTCTTCTATCTTCTGTGGGGACTGAGGGGGCAGTGGGGTTATTTCACACCACGTTAAGTTAAGAAAGTCTGATTTACCATCAGCTGAATCCTGAAAGACAAGGTGAACTTCTCACAAATAAGTGTGTTGTGACATTGCCTGCTCTCCTTGCTGGTGGTACCAATTCCAACTCTTTTTTTTTTTTTCCCTCTCTGTGTGAGTCACCATCTGGTCCCACCCTTGCATAACAAGCTAGATGAGTTACAATGCCAAAACTAGACTTGTTGCTATGTTTTGGGATCTGGGAGGGAGTCCCTACCACCACCATACTCCCATATCATAGCATTAGCATATTGCTACACAGAGCTTCTGGGCTTTACTTGCTTTAACAATATCCTAATTTCAGCAGGAAGCCTTGTTTATGTTGCATCCTGGGCAAGATCTGCTGTGATGGGTGGATTAGAAAAAGAATTTTGGGTGTGTAGCATTGCTCTGTTGAGTAGATGGGTTATATCTTTTCAGTTTTTATGGCTCCTGTGGTCTCTTTTTTTCTACTCTCTGAATGGCAGAGAGCCACTGAGGGAATACTGCTTTATGGAGAGAGTTGCTGAGCAGGCCAGAAGAAGCTGAGGGAATATTGCTGTAAGGAATGTGAAATCTGTACTGCACCTAACTTTTTTGGTATCTTTCCACCCGTATACCAGTGGTACTGAGGGTTTCAACCTTTGCAACTTCATTTTATTGTAATGTTTCTGCCTCATTGTTCTGACCACATCGAAGTGTTGCCTCATTAGAAGGGGAAGCCCTGTGGGAGTCTTCTTCCGCAAGGCTTAGGAGAGAATGAGGACACAAACTTCCTGTGTTTAACTGGTAAACTGTTCAGATATGGCAAAGCTTTTAACTACATCAGCTCTTTTTTACAGATGTGATTTGTGTGCAGTAGGCTCAGAATAATCTTCTTCCATAATCTTCTTCCATGTCCAGAATAGATGGAAGGAGTATTTTTTTGTTGTTATCATACCATCAGATATTTGACTCCACCTCAACATTTAACCAGGATTTAGGGAAGGAAGAGGTATCCTTCTCTTACAGCGGATAGGTGGTAAGAACTTTATTCCATTCAGCTTGGAATCACTAAAACTTAGTATTCTCTGTTTTTCATTGCAGATAGCTGCTGCTTTATGGTGGTATTATGTCTCTAAAGGAATTGAATATTTGGATACAGTATTCTTCATCCTGAGAAAGAAATTTAACCAAATTAGTTTTCTTCATGTCTATCACCATTTCACCATGTTCACCTTGTGGTGGATTGGTATTAAGTGGGTTGCAGGTGGACAAGGTGAGTTCCCTTCTTCTCATATGCTTTTGACGGGTTGGAAGGGAGAATTATTATTGTTTGTTAGCAATAGGAGAAAATTTCTTAGACTTGACTTTATAATATACAAAACTGTTTATTAATGCCTACAGTCTCCCTGTGTGGGAAACATGGGGGAGGAAAAGATAGCAGGGCAATAACCTAATGGATTGCAAAACTTCTTTTCCTCATGGGAGTCAATTGCAAGGCTGAAGTTCTGCCTTCAAAAGTATCTGTATCTGTGTGAAACAGAAAGATGTATGAGTCTTGCCTAACTTTAATTTTTGCAGATAGAGAGAGCTGCAAAATCTAATTCTGGGCCACATTTTGTGTGCAAAGTTAATGACATTAATGGAAATGTTATTTTGGGATTGTATATGAGTTTGAGGTTTGCTTTTTTTTTTAATAAAGAGGCATGTATAAAATTCTGAAACCTTCCCTTGGAGGTGAGCCAGTAAATCTGTCAATTCGCTTTTAAAACCTATTCATAATGACACAAGTCTAAATTCATTATCAGCCTTTTTTTTCCTTGCTTCCTTTCTAAAACCTCCATCAAATAATTTTGTTATTATTTATTGCACTGGCCACATCCTCCGTTGCCTACACTGTGCTCTTGTTCCTGTTGTTTAGCCTTCTCTCTCTCAAATTAGAAGCTCTGCTGTGCTGAGGGTACAGGGAAAATGCCCTGTTCTGTTTGATGTGTACATTGTAGGCTTATGACACTGAAAATACCACATAGTAAACACAAAATACCATACTATGAACACCAAACTAATATTTTGGGTTTAGTTTTTTGGGTTTTTTTGAACTACACTAATACTTAATGCATGGGGGGTTTGTGCTCCCATTTACTAGACATTCTGTACTGAGTGGCCACTTACATTGCAAAGAAGAAATACATAAATTTAGTATCTGTGACTACATTTTAATTTCTCTCACATAATATGCAGGAAGCAAGTACTCAACCAGACATTTCACGATCTTTATTTGCAATTGCACCTATAAAATAAGTTTATTGGAGACTGGGTGGTTACTTGTAGTCTTGCTTAGAAATTCCCCAGGTATCTGAAAAGGCCCTCTCCCTTGTTGCCTCCTCTATAGCTAAATACCTTTCTTTGCTAAATACCAGCAGTTTTTAATACGACAGTTGCAAATTTCTTTCCAGTTTTGGTGTTCTAGCACTGCCTCTTGGTTTCTAGAGCCTGCAAAAGGAAAAGCAGCAGTCGCTTTTCTGCATTTATGTAGCACCACTGCATAAATGTGGATAGATCTGTGTTCCTCTGTTTTCTAGTTGACAGCACATTGCTTACATAGACAGGTCTATTTTAAGCTAGACCCTATTATAACAGCTGGGTCTAGACCACACGGGCATCTGAGCTGTTTGATGTCAGCAGCTATTGTCTATATTGCCCTAATCTTATACATTAGGGCATTTTTGACCCTCTCTGTCAGTGTAAGAATACCTTAACAAGATATAGCGTTATTCTGTTAAATGGCTGCTAATCTTGACAAAGCAAAGAGATCTTAATGCAAATGAAACTGTCAATATGGATCTAACATGGATCATTCTGGAAAATGTTATACTATACACTGACATATTTAGGAATGCTGGGTATTTTAAATCATAAATAAAGAAACTAAAGATGATTAATTTAGATGAACTCACCTGGCAATGCCTTAAAGTTCTTAAAAACACAAGTCAAGTTTTGCTTTGTATGGGGTTTTTTTGGCCTGTTTAATCAGACTTCCACGTGAGTTTCTTGACTTCTTGCTGAGAAGTGAACCTTTTGCATTTAAGTACAGCTTAAAAGATTTAAGTTCAGAGCCTGGTGCTTTGTACTTTACATTGTCAAATAAATCTTTTAATAATCTTTTAGAAAAACAATTGCAGTTACACTACAACAACTAATGTGGAATACATGTCATTTATGTCTGTTCAACAAAAGTCTTATAAAAAGGTTTTGCATAGGTAGTTCCATGGAAGATGTGACATACTACTTGCATTAACATTTTTTTGTGTCAGCACACGTTGACGGCCAGGTCCGTACTATATTATTCAATATTTTGGAGATGGAATCCTGATGTGTCTTGTGCTTTGTAATTTTTACTACTAAAAATAATGATATGAATAATACTGGAAAATAATCCTCTTTTTTCCAAAATTACATGATGATCTTCCCTTCTGTTCCTGGACAGCTTTTTTCGGAGCTCAAATGAATGCATTTATTCATGTCATTATGTACATGTATTATGGATTAGCAGCTTGTGGCCCTAAATTTCAGAAATACCTGTGGTGGAAACGATATTTGACCATATTGCAATTGGTAAGTAAAATTTCTCCTTTTGAGATAAAAGATGTTGCTTCTGAGTGGATTTGCATTTGCAGAGCTTTGGAACATACGGTGCTCCTTCCAAAAGTTCTTCTCTGTCTGACACTCCTGAAGTTAGAATACTTCCTGGAGATGGAAACATTTATTCAACTTAAAAAAAAAACATGCAGCATAGATAAGAGTTGTGTGAGTTAAAGTCTAATGCTTCCTAGCTGGTTGTTTCAACTCAATTGCACAAACATGTTCAAAATGTAGAGAAAATCCAGATTGCTTATTATCTTCTCATTTTCCTGTTTGTGAAAACTGATACCAGATACCACAATAAATTTGATGTTCCTGGTCAAGTATAGATGTGCCTGCATGAATGTGACAGCCAAATACAGCTTCCCTACCACCTCCCAATTCAGCAGTTTTCATTTCTTAATTAATTGGTATAAATTTATGCACTCAGACCTACAGAATATATCCAGACCTTTTTGATTCTATATTTTCTGTCTTTCAGGTGCAGTTCCATGTGACTATTGGCCACACAGCCTTGTCTATTTATATTGATTGTCCTTTCCCTAAATGGATGCACTGGGGTGTCATTTTCTATGCTGTCACCTTCATTTTCCTGTTTGGTAACTTCTACTATCGGACATATAAGCTGCCCAAGGAACCTGTAAAGAATGGCAAAATAGCAAATGGTGCTGTTGCAAATGGAGTAAGCAAACCAGAAAATAATGCGGTGGTGGAAAATGGAAAAAAGCAGAAAAAGGGAAAAGCAAAAGGAGAGTAACTTGATCCAGGCCTTAACCATTGTTGGCAGTGAGGAACCTCCAGTTTGGTTTATAAAAGGAAGAAAAAAACACTATCTGTACCAATTAACCTTAGGTTACTGAAGAGCTAGAACACAGATATTTTCATTATTTATGAAGATTGTTTTAAGAACAACACTAAAGTTGAATTTCTATTGTAATTATGTAATTATCATGCATATGGTCTCTGTGTAAACTTGTAGACTGCTGGTGTTGGTGAATGTAAGGAAGAATTGCAGTTGATTCCATTTTTAGCAGTCCAAAAGTTAATACTACCATTGATAAAGGCAGTTTTGTTGGCACCCACATTTCTTGGGGGGGTGGGGGGGAGAGGAAGGAAGTAGCATTTGAATACCTGTGCTTTCTTTCCAGAAAATTATTAAATTTCAAATTATGACGTATTATCTAATCAGAATGTGCAACTTTTCTTGTCCTCCTTGGAGAGTACCTTCAGACAAAATATGTGCTGTCAGAACAGTGTTTGACTTTTCAGACATTACTTGATTTAATTGAGTATCTGTTACAGTTTGGTTTTTGTTTTATTATTTTTTTCTTGTGTGGAAATATACCTACCTCTTCATCTGCTGAAAAGAATATTGAGCATTAAATAACTGGTTTCTGAAATCTGGAGTCCTCTAATCTAAATATCCGTTAATACTAATTCGGGAGAACGTATGTTTCCCTGTGGGAGTAAAAGGGATTTTTGGTGGTATTCTTTGATCAAGTCATCAATAACCTTTTTTTTAATGTAAACTGAGATTTTGGAGTGGTACTTTTAGTAGAGGCAAGTCAAGAATACATTTTAAGAATGTATAAATATGAACAAATACATTGGTTGAAGCAAGCGGTAAAAATAGGCCTGCTGCTTGTTGTCCGTGACCTGCATTAAATCTGTGGCGCTGACTGATTCTCAAAATGGTAAGATAATGTTATGGTGGAGAGAAAACAGCATGTAATTCCATTTAGAAATGTTGTGTGCATGAGTAGTCATGCTCACTACAAGACCATCACTTTATTGGGAGAGAGAATTCGGTTTAAAAGTACTAAATACAGCAAACATAAAACCTTGAAAATATTGCTATTGCCTGATACCTGTCAGAACTCTATCTGTTAGACACTTGCAGACAAAGTATTGATGATAGGCTACCATTTTAAGTCAAAACTGCTAAAATAAGTAGAAACTTTTAGATGGATTTTCATTCACATGTTGCATAAAGGACTTTTTACCATTCCTTTTGTGAAGAAAATAGGGAAAGATTTATTCTCCTTCTGAATAATGTGATTACTAGGAGATACATTTTGAGCTGCTTAGCATGCCGTGAGTTAGAAGATGGGTGGAATTAGAAACTATATCCCAAATTACTGTGTTCCTTGGCCATCACTGCAGGAGCTGCATTGTTACTGTCCAAATGCATTTTTCCTCAGCTCTGGTCACAAACATATCCAGAGGTAACAACAAGTATATATCAGGTATATATGGAACCATTGGTGCAGGAAGAGTACATGGAACTATAGTAGATATTTGCATCTCCGTCATTCATTCATCTGTTTGTAATATGCAAGCAGGTCACATCTTCTGTGTCTCAGGTTTGTCTCGTCTCTATTAAAAAAAAATCTAAACCCAAAAAAAGGGTCCTAGGGAAAAGAGTTTTGGATATAGTCTGTTGTATTAAAAAATAATTCCTAATGCTGGAGTTGGTTCAGCTGGAAGGTGGTTCATCCCTAATCACCACCACTGTGGATTTTTGGGCAGAATATAGAATTGTGAAGAACGCTGTCTGCTGAACTCAAATGCATGTGACCAATAAGTTTCTTATCTTCTGTGTCTTGTGATTCTTCCAGCCTTTGTAATGATGCTTTTTGCATTTGCATAACTGTGTATTTACGTAGTGTGGCATAGGGAAGAGGGATGGTGATCTACCCTTCCTTCTTGGACAAATGCCACTACCCCTAACCAAGCCAAAATGCTGGCTGACTCAGTAACTTTGGAATGGCTGAAGGAGTAAATACAAAGCAGGTTTACAGCACACCTGCTACTCCAAGGTAGTGGCTGGTGTGAATACACTTACCTTACTGTAATTTCAAGGTAGTTTACCCCACTTTGATTAAAGGGTAGCTTCTTTCTATTTGCCATGGGATGTGGGCAGCTAACTTATAAATCTGTATCATTCCTTGAATTGTGTTAAATTGTTTGTTTGGTCTGTCATTCAATAAGCCAGATCAGCTAAACCCTCAATGTGATCTAGCTCTGAAACAGCCTACTGGGGAGTATTCCAGAACAGGTTCAATTATGTCTTTGCTACACTTTCTGAGTTAAGAATTATGTCTTGCATGATGGCAAATATTTAAATAACTGAAAGTTAAATCGTTTTTCTCCCTCATCAGGCATGGAAGTGGATTAAAGTTGATGGTAACTTGAAGCCTATTGACAGAACTTGAGTAAAAACTTACTGTCAAACTCTGGGGTAATTGTTAAATTTGAAGAAAGTGAAAAAACTCATTGTGAGAATGCATGTGTACATGCACATCATGTTGTCCGGCCCTGTGTGTAAAACCAGTTTGAGAGATTGCCATTTCATGGAAAAAAAAACCCCAGTTATTAAATTACTGGAACACTGCTGTTTTGAGTACATCTTTTGCAATATGAGTTTCCTAGGTCTATTTATGATATATTTGATTGTTCAAGTCCCATTACAATCTTGAATATAATGGCCTTATTAAATGTGCATTTTTGTAGGTGTGGTCTTGAGTGCAATATTTCTGTTTCTGACTATGCAGCCAGACTCATAGAATACAGGGCTGAACTTGTACAGCTTTTTGCTTTTCAAAATATGAGGCGATAATGCACATGTGAAATACTGACAGATTCATTAGAGTCATCTTTGAGTCTAAGGGAACTTAAAATTTTGCCATGAAATTATGTATAAATATGTGTATTTTCTAGACACAGTACTGAAATTTAAATTATACTATCTACTTTGCGGGGTTATTGGCTTTTTTTTATTCTAAATCCTTTCAACTTATTGAAAAATTAAATTCAAACCATTTGGAACTTTTCTTTTTTTGCCAACAAATGTTAATTTTTTTGCTAAGAGTTCTGAAGCTCTTGGACCAGAGTCTCATAAATATTTGATGCCATATAAGTAATACCGTTTCATTTAGCCTCATATCTAGCAGTGACAGTTGTTGGATTATTTTAGCACTTTTTCAGTGTAAAATAAATATGAATTATCTATACATGTGTGTATATATGTGTACACATACATAGTGTATGTGTGTGTGTATATATGTATGGGTTCTTAGCAGATTCTTTCAATATGTGAAGTAAATTATATTTCTTGAATGTGAATTTGGCAGGAGCTAATAGAATGATTCCTATGGCTCCAGCAGTAAAATGAAGCAGTTTTCGTTCCACAGATCCAATATCAGTCTTGCAAACATAAATAAGATTTGTCAGTCATTTTTAGACATAGGATGGCAGACAAGACAGAGCCATTTCTACCAGTGTAGTAAGTATTTTGAGGCATCAGTTGTAGATTCTGAGGGGAGGGATCTCAACTCAGGGTAGCTGGGGAATTATGCTGTATTATAGTAGGGATCATTTTAGTATGAGTAACTTGCTCCAGGTGAGTCTTTGAAATCATGGCAATCATATTCTCTGTTTAACAGAAAACTTTTAAAAATAAATCATGGAGTAATAAAACCATTTAGGTTGGAGAAGACCCTTAAGATGGCTGCGTCCAACCACTAAACAAATGTTTCTCTGTAGGTTCAAAAGCATGGCCTATTTGATTACAGGACCATCAATTACTTCCAGCTCCAGATCAGGAGAAAAAGGTGAAGGCAAAATGAAAATGCTGCACATTTTTTTTCAGGTTAACCTAAGGGCACATTTCTTCAGAGTAAACGCTTGAGCTGCATGTGCTGGGAGGTAAGAAAGGATAAATAGCTTTTGTGATGCAAGACCTCAGTCCTAAAGTAGCTTACAGGCACTAGCTATCTCTTAAAAACTTGAATAAAATTGTTCATGGTGCATAATGTTAAACCTTGCATGAAGCTAGTGTGGGCTGAGAGTCATATTAAAAATGAGATATATTTCAGTTGAAGAGAATGGGGAGCTAATTAACTATCTGGATAGTGTATTTATCTTGGTTAGAAACACAGACTTATCTAATTTAATACCTAAAGCTAGACACCCATATGACATCTCATTGCACTGCAGTCTGATGCGCCGGACCCTTTGCTAGTATAAGCAAAAGGAGCTCCATGGAAATCAGTGGGTTGGTTCCCATTTACCTCAGCAGAGTATGCTGAGCACTAAAGAGCAGAGAAAATACTTGCTTTCTGCCACTATCCCAGGAGGATTGAGGGAAATGTATGGTTCAGGGTGCTGCTTTTGCATAAGGTGTTCATGCTTTTGTAAACATTAAAAATAAACATTACTTTTTTCATGCTGTTTGAGTTTGGTTTTATACATTCTGTAGTATGTTCTTCTGTGTCCCATCTTGCCTCAGGATGCCTGCTAATTTCAGTGTTACGCAGATCATGTGATGTAATCTGTTTTGTTGCCCAGAAGTTTGAGAAAATCATTTTTGTGACACATCCTCCCATTTTAAGGTTACAGGGACTTCCTAATTTTGAATATTGTCCCTAAATAATAGTGTAGTGGCTTTGAAATCACCCTTAGGGAACTGACTGAAAATGGGATGCCCACTTAAACAAAAAAAAAACCCCTAAGTTTCCTTATTTGGTCTTGGAAGTGTTAACAATTAGGAATACAATTAGCCATGTAGTTTAGCTTTTGCTGGACGCTGTGTAGTGTTAATGTCATCTCTCATCACAGAGAATCTGGAGCACTTTTGGCATTAGGTGCAATTCGTGGTTACGTGTTGCTGGGTACAGTGAGTTCCTTCATTGTCTGCCAAGTATGATCGCTGTAATCAACCTTTTAATATCGAGTTGCACCCATGTTGCACTCCTAGAACCTAAGTGCAAATAGCTACTCCGGATGTCAAGTAGTAAAGAATCAAGTCTGCCATCATAGCAAAATATGGTGTGGTCAATTATGTCTTGCACAATTCTCAGCTGTGGCTTCAATCCACTGCTTACATCCTCCCTGGAATCAGAAAATACACCAAGTGCTCAGAGCAGGATTTGTCCCTTAGATGATTAACATGTGCTGGTAGGCTCTCTCTGCAGGTGTCTTTCTCATAACTATTCCTCACCAGTAATTAAGAATAAGAACACGTGATCAAATCAGATTCATCAGCTGATTGGATAGAATAGACTGGATCCTCTGATGTTTGATTTTCTTTTTTGTATCACTTGCTTCTTAATATCTGGGAAATTGGGGTTGGGTGGGGGAAGGGTTTTATATCCTGCTTTCTTGCTCAGCTCAAAGCCCTGGGTGAACGTGGGCTACTCTCAGACACACGCATGAAGCATGTACTCAAAGACAGCTTTGAAGGCAGTACCTTCTATGGACTAGTGCCTTTCAGTGTCTTTTTATGCTTGGGACTTCTAGGTCACCTCGTGAGTGCACACCTGCTTTTCTGTTGGCTGCCTGACATGTCAGTGGCATCGCATTTGGCTTAATTACAAAGATACTTATTGATGGGCAAGTTTATGTCACTTGGTCATCCAGGCCCTGATTAGTGCACACTATAAAACAGTGCTGGCAGTTCCTGCCAGAGCACCACATGGTCAGTGCAGCTTTGAGGGAAAAAGCTATTTGCATTTTTTTTCAGTAGGTTGGGATTGATACGAGCTTGTATGGCATCACTGCTACCTGTCAAATCAATATCAGGTAGGTTTTAGTCTGCTAAACAGAAAGAAATCTTTGATTTTTTAAAATTATTCAGTGTTTTCTGTCCTTATCTTTAGCTAGAGAGCTATTGTTCTTGCAGTGGTATAATGTTAATTTGTTTGACAAGAAAATGGCTTTTATGCTAGAATTTTTTGGAGTGTGTTTATGAGACAAAACCAGAGTAATACCAGAAACAACTTGGGCCAGAAGCTGGAAAACATGAGGTGATTGCTCCTCTAGTTTTTGCTGTTGCCCCTAGATGTTGCAGGAGATAAATGAGTACTCTATAACTGTTATTTCTGTTTATTCATTACATATGCTGTAATGGTATACAAGTAGTATACTTGTGCATAAGTGCATTGTGAAGTAGATAAAAATTTGCTTTGTCTTAAATGACAATCAAGAGAGCAATTTATCTAACTACAAATGCTTGGAGTGAAAGTAATGACAAACATCATACTCCTGCATTGGCAGGACTGACTCTGTATTTTCTTATTAATCTTCAGAGCTTCTGAATAGCTTCT
Organism: Oreocharis arfaki; assembly: GCA_013398015.1. Lineage (NCBI taxonomy): Eukaryota > Metazoa > Chordata > Aves > Passeriformes > Paramythiidae > Oreocharis > Oreocharis arfaki. Next base: position 10,800 of record VZRR01000410.1, read on the forward strand.
TGCAGTAAAACAAAGCCCTCCAAAGCTGAAAATTGCTGTATAACTGCTGAAAAACCTATTTTTGTGGAGCTTCTGTTACTGCTTTGTTTCTTTTTTTGTACATGTATGTTCAGGTCAGGCAGTTGATTACTAAATTATTCCAGAGTGGGATGTATGTCATAGAAAAATCTTGTAGTAGCTACAAGTGAGTAAAATGTTAAAATGAACTTTTGGGTGTTTTACAGTCAAGGGTTTCAAGTCCATGGCATCATTTGGTACCCTGGCTTCACCTCAAGTGCTGTTCTTGGGCGTAGGGTTCAGCAGTCTGGGTCTACCCAGCCTGATAGGAGTTTTTTTACTGAACGACAGATTCTCACCTGGAAATTGGTGTCTGACCTGGTTTTGACACGTTTGGCAGATGGCACAGAAGTAGTCCCTGAGCCAAGGAGGAATGGGGTTTTTTTTGTAGTTCTACCTATTCTCAAAACAGCAAACTTGGCAGGGGGTGTTGGAACATTTTCTGCTGACAGCGTGACGGACTGAGTTTGAAGAAAATGTGTCCCTGGATTCAGTACTTGTTGAGAGCCTAGCATGTTTTTCAGTTCTTAGTTGCTTGACATAAACCAAATATGCTGGAAATGCTCCAATTAAATAGGAAAAAAACCCACTACATTGTTAGGATTTATTCAGAAAATTGTATTTTAGGCAGTAGCTAGTTTTTTACTGAAAAATTCCCCTTTTTTCCTCTTTGCTCTCTTCAGTCACTGTGCATGCCTTTCTGCTCTGCTAGAGTGGCTCCTGGGATGAAGATTGTGATGTGTGTTCAGAGAATAGTTTACTGCTGTGATTTGTCACTGGGGTATGTGGAGTGGCTTTTCTTGCAGTCTGAAATGCCAAATAGTGGCCACACAGTCTGAGCAGGTTGAGTTGTAACAATATTTTTTGTTTAATGATCTCAAAACTGGGTGTCATGGATACAATAAACTAGAAGAAGGAACAACTCTTATTAAATTTTGTCTTCCTGCTTAACAAATAGGGGGCTACAAGAGCAAGCTCCAGTTTTGTGTTCTGTGATATGAAGGCACACTGTACATTCATAACCAGAGCTTTTGGCTGTGAGAGACAGAGAGTTTACTGCACTATAAAATCACTTTCTTAGAGATTTTATACTGAACTCTTCTGTGATGACAATTTAATAAAAACCAGATTTTTATATAAATCTGACTTTCGGGTATTCTTATTTTAAAGTCAGGTAAGTTTTCTTGCACAGGTAAAATCTTTCATTGTGACTTCTGATGCTTTTTAGTATTCTCTAGGTGAAGTTTCACTTATTTCAGTGAGAATTTTCACTAAGGACAGTCCATGATGCTAACTGTTTACTTGCCCTCTAGACCTCACATTGCCCACTAAGAAATCTGGAGGATAATAGAAAAATAAAGACCAAAAACTTTAATTTTTTTTCTATTTTTTTTAAGACTTCACAATGAAGGTATAATTACTTTAGTAAAATACTAGAAGTGGCAGTGTATTTTGAACTTACACAATGTTGGCTGTGGCAGAGTTCTTACTAAGAAAACCCTGCTTTGTGCTGCAGACCAGCGCATGGGCGATTTTTTTACTTGCTCTATGGCACTTTATGAAATCTGCTTTTGATAAGGGATGAGATACGAGACTTGTATGTGCAATGCTTGTAACTCAAACTCGCCTTAATGCCTCTGGTTGCAGCAACACTATGGAATACACCTGTAGTGCCATCTCGATAAGCAGTTGGCGTAAGTTACCTGTCTCACAGGTCTGTAAAATCTCTTGGATCCAGAAGATGTTGTCTGAAGCCTGTTGAAAGCTGCAGAGGTACTGATTTACTAAAATCCTTGAGCCGAACCATTAGAACAACAGTTTCAGTTCCAAATTAAGCAAGCCCGTAATTTTTTTCATTCTCAGACTCACAAGGTGCCTTTCAAAATATGTTTCAGCACATTTTTGGCAGTGAGACAATTTCTCATTCTTTCAACACCTTGAGTCTAACTTTGCCAGCCTCTGGTCCAGCCACTGGCTACCAGGGACCGGCACTGGGCTCTCTGCAATTCATGGCAAGTATTAGAAGATGACTGTTCGGCTCAGTAGGAGATGCACTATGCAGAAGGAATCCATTTACTTTGTAATGTGTTTAGTTAGGAATTTAAACTGTCTGGAGAATAAGTGGGTATTTTAATCTGACCAAAATATTCTTGATAGTTTCTTCACATTATCTCTTAATTTATGTTTTCATGGGGAGTAGGAACATGTGCTGTAGGAACAAAATGCACAAAGCATTAGTGGTTTGCTTGCTTTTGCATTGCAAGGATGCTGAAAATAACACAATATTTCAGTCAGACAAAGGACTTGAGACTCTGTTCTCAATTTAATTTTTGGTGTAGCAATTTTGGCAGCATGACATCCTGAGGCAGTGTAATTCTTTGTTTGTTAAAACAGCAGCGGAATGCTGCGCAGTGCCTCCTTCACTGAGCAAATTTCCCATTATAAGCATAATGCCAGACACCAAGATTAGTTCTCAGTATCAGTGTGACCTGGTGAATAGTGCATTCTGGATCTAAATTATAAATTTAAAAGAATTCCATGATCTGCCACAAAATCGATATAGTCAACAGCTTTTTTCTTCAGCACTTTGACTAGGCCAGGATATAGAGATTATTAGCTGCAAAAGCTATGTTTAAGAGCGAGGAATTCAGGGGAAAAAAAAAAAGAAGAAAAAACCGAACAGGTTGTTCGTGTTCTATTTCCTTGTTTTAAGTATGTTTTAAGTCATTGCATTCAATACAACTTTGTCATCTCTTTCTTCAGCATTGAGGAATAAGGTAAAGAAAAGAAAAATCTCTGAACTGTGCTCATTGAGGTTATTACTCACTGTTCTTTTTGTGCCCTCTGCTATTTCAGTAGCTAAAGCAATCAAATTAAGAAATGCCTGCATTTTTGCTTATTAATGCTATTGATTTTAATAAAATCAGTATCAAGTTTTAAATGCCCAGCTGGAGCCTGTTTCTCTTTGTTACTTAGATAAAATAGCCATTACAGTTGTGCAGAATGCTTTGGAGAAGAGATTGATGATACACTCGATCAGAGGTGAGGGTGAGCTAATTAACTATATTTCCTGATTTCTTTATTTCAGCTGTTATAATGCAATCTGAATGTTTATGCCAGAATTTCAGGTCTTAAAACTGGAAATTCTGGAGCAAAAGGAGCATTTTATGTTAGCAAGGAGGGATTCATCCACACCCAGCAGGATGGCCCTGCTGCCCCGTGAAAGTTGAAAGAATAAGAAATCATAGCAATACTTGGCCCTGACCCACTTTTAAAATGACAGCATTCTCATCACTGGTCAATTCTATTTCTTGGAACTGGTTTATCTTTGAGGACTTATGGGATTGACTGAGCCGCAATTTAAATATGTAAATAAATAAAAATAACAGATGTTGAGTATCTGTTCCAGGTGATTTAGTGGGGAAAATGTAAATTCCCATAGCTGGAAACTGTGTCCACTTGCAAAATATTTTCTAGGTGGCATTTGAATTTAGCAGGTTTGCACAACCTGCGAGCTGTTGCCAGATTGCAGGATGAAGGGATGGATACAGGTGAGTGGTGGTGAAGGCACAGACAGCTGGATGATGCATTTCATTACAGTGTTTCCTTGGGAAAACTTGGAGCCCTTCCTAGCTGCTGATGTTTTCTAAGTAAGAGCTAAATAACCTGGCATCAATAGGAAGGGCGTTTCTGCAGCTCCACCTCCACGGCTTTAGAACTTTAACTGATGGGCAATCTTAAAATGGCTTTTCTGGCATCTACCTACCACAAAAGCAAAAGCTGCTCTTTCCAGAGCTCCTCAACATGGGTAAAAGACCACTCTCAGTTCTTTAGCTTTGGGATATTTCTTACCTTAACAGGGAAAGTTGACCAAAAGAAGACTTAGAGTTTATCTGGAATAGCTATTGTGCAAACTGTGAGAGGTTTGTATATTTTCCAGTGGTTTACAGGCAAGGATGAGAGGACTAAAGTTTTGAGCAGACACCCTTTCTGCAGTGTCGTGTCATGCCTTAACAATAGTGTTATCCCTCCTGGCAGGGCTATAAAGTAAGGAGATTATTAATTCAACAGTAAAAAGCAGAGTAGGTAATTTGTGTTAGTTCTAGCTCTTTGTTAATGTTTTTCCCAAGGAAAAAAGAAAAAAGACATTTACAAAGCGGTTGGAATACTTGGTAAACAACCAGAAACAAGACTTGCAAGGACTTGGGTAAGGATGACTCTCTCCTTTGATCCTGTTCCTTCTGCAGCATGGCAGGCTAGTACAGGGCTGGTGCTGCATCTGCAAGCTCAGTGCAGGACTTGTCACACTGGGGGGCTGGAAATGAGGTCCCGCAGCCACTGCTGCCTCCTGGGACATGGTGGTGTGGAGAAACACCGAGAACTGGCAGAGCTTTTGCTCTCGTGCCCATCCCCAGAGCACCCTGAATCTTCTCGTGCAATGAATATGCCGCAACGCGTGATTTGTACAGTCACGGCTTTTGCAGTTTCTGGTCTGGCATAAGAGACTGAATTAGTTTGCACAGCATTAAACAGGAATTGTGCTGAATGCTGAAATCAAATGCCAAATCCCAGTATCTTATTCATTAATAAGGTCTTTTTAAATTTGGGATGTAATTAGCTTACATCATAAAAAATTTTACATAAGCATTTTCCAACAAACAGCTGAAAAGCAATCACATGGAAATATTCGTAATTGCTGGAAATAGAGCTAAAACCATTTTGCTTAAAAAGCTTCTAACACAACTGCAGTTGTATTAGCCAGAAAATCAGGACGTGTTTATTTTTGCTACGTATGTCTAGATATACACACATGGACACCCATCTCCCCCATCATGGTGCTGCACTTTTTACTTTTTCTACAGCTCTTGCAAAGTAAATTGTAAAATCCCCAGCATCTTTCTGGTGTTATTCATGAGCATTCCCAGTTTAGCTGTCTGCGTGCAAGCCCTAAAGCCTTTGTCAGCTGCACGACAGCTCTTCCTTAGCTTTGACTGTCTCTGAGCCACAGGAGAGATTTTTATAACGTCACAGAACTGCTCTGTCCTGAAACTCCAGAGCACATGGAGTAGTACAGTGCCAATGATCAGCTGGTTTTATGAAGTGTTTATATAAGTATTTTATCACCCTCTAATGAAGATTAATGATGTGACTGTACCACAGCCAGCAACAAAAAATACTACATATAGAAGTGTTTTGAAAAGCCAGCAACAGCTCAGAGATCAGACTGGTGGCACCCCCCAAAAGGCTCATCACCACGTGGGGTCCAACCCCTTCACCTTGCCCAGAGGATGAGTGCCAGGGCTGGCACTCATCTCTCCACTCCAGACATTCTCTGTTTCCTCATTCCCAGCCTAACCCTCAGCTCATGCCCATCATTATGGAAAAGATCTACCAATCTGGCTCCTGCCGCAGAAGTGCTGGCTTGGGCAGGAAAACACGCCAAAACCTCACCAAGCAACGGGGAAACATGAGCAGGTTTGGTCTTGGTGTCACCCAGGCCGCCCCTGAAATGCACTGGCTGTGTAAGGCAGGCCTGCCCCTCGCCTGCTGACAGCCCTGCGTTATCTTCCCTGCCATCCTTCCCATCAGCTCATTCTGCCTGGCTCTACCGGTGACTCAGTCTATTAAATGGGCGTCGTATTTTATTACAAACCTGAGCTGATTAATTACATGCTGTTAGGCAAAAAAAATGCAGGGCAGCTGTAGAGGGGAGTGGTGATGCAATGGAGGTGAAAACAGAAAAGTTGTCACTTCTGGAAAGGGAGAGAAAAGGATTAAAGAGCTAAACCTAACCAGAAGAGCTGCTTTCCTAAGTGGATCAGTCACTGGAGGCATTGGGAAAGCATGGCCTCACAGGTCTGCTGCCATGGGAAGCGCTGCCACCCATCATGCCAGTGCCTTGTAGCTTCACTTTCAGGCCTGGAGAGATGGGGAGCTCCTTCTGCCTTTTCAAAAGTAGTCATTGCCATCTGTGCTAATTAAAACAAAAAACGGTGATGCATTTTAGAAATGATTTTGAAAGTTCTTCAGATGGGGAGCATCTGAGCTGGTATGGTGGCATCCAAAAGAAGGAGAGTTTGGCAACTTCCTTCCTCTGCCCAATAGTAAAGCAGGGGGAGGAAGTGCCCCCTCATCCTGGGTTTCTGTTTGGGTCAGCATCCATAACTATGCAGCCTAATCAGGAAAAGGCAAGGCACCTCTTCCCAGGAAGGGATGGAGAGCTCTTGGCAGCTCTGCGTCTCAACTGGCGCCTGTGGGAAGGGAGGACATACTCCATCCCTTCAAGGGGAAAAGCAAGCATGAGCAAGATGAGTAAGGCCAGGGAGGATGGTGACTTTCTACTGCTGGATCTGTCTCTTGGGGCACAGGCTGGGACTGCCTATCTTTCACAAGGAGGCACACACACGCACATACACGCACACACGCAAATACACGCACACACACACACAAAAGCACCCTTTAAAAACAATTTGGAAATTTTGGGTCCAAGGCAAAGGTTTAGTGGTGTGGTGTAAGAAGCCAGGAGCATCAGTAGATGAGAGCATGAATCATTCAAGAGGCCTTTTGCAAAGGGGAAGTCGGCAGGTATCACACTGAAATTACCATGGGTGGCAGCTCACACCCTTCAAAGCGCTGCCTAAGCCAATTTATTTTTTGCTATACGTTTGTTGCTCATGCTTGAAATCACAGGGAAAGAAACCACTTCTGCTTGCTCTGTAAAATAGCCTGTCTGCTTAGTGCTTGAGCTGGCACATCCCTGGACAGTGGGCTCACCCTGGCTGGATGCATGGTGCCCACCAAAGCCACTTTATCACTCGCCTCCTCAGCTGGGACAGGGAAGAGTAAATACAATGAACAGCTCGGGGGTCAAGATAAGGGCAGGGAGAGATCACTCACCAGTTACTGCCAAGCATGGAAAAGACTCAGCTTCGGGAAATTGGTTTAATTTTATTGCCAATTAACACCAGAGTACGGCAATGCAAAATAAAAACAAATCTTAAAACACCTCTCCCCACTCCTCCCTTCTTCCTAAGCTGAACTTCACTCTTGATTTCTCTACCTCCTCCCTCCCAGGGGCACAGGGAATGAGGGCTGCAGTCAATTTATCACATGATTTCTGCCTCTCCTTCCTCTTTAAAAGGGGGACTCCTTACACTCTTCCCTTGCTCCAGTGTGGGGTCTTCCAGGGGCTGCAGGTGGATCTTTGCTCCAGTCGTGGACCTCCATGAGCAGCAGGGACACAGCTGCCTCACCCTGGTCTGCACCACAGGCTTCAGGGGAATGTCTGCTCTGGCACCTGGAGCACCTCCTCCCCTCCTTCTTCACTGACTTCGGTGCCTTCAGAGTTGTTCCTCTCCCACATTCTCACTCCTCTCTGCCCAAAATTTGCTCCTGGGTAGCAAGTTCTCCCTTTTCTTAAATCTGTTATCCCAGCAGAGCTACCACTGTCACGAATGGTCTCAGTTTGGCCAGTGGCAGGGCCATCTTGGAGCTGGCTGGCATTGGCTCTGTTGGGCATGGGGGAGCAACTTCTCACAGAAGCCACCCCTGTAGACCCCTGCCACCAAAACCTTGCTGTGCAAACACAACACACCCTGTTTTCCAATGCCATACAAAAGCAGAGTAAGTGAAAGGGAAAAAAGTCCTCTCTTACGCACCACTACACTCTCAAAGCCAAACCCATGGTCTCACTAACTCTGGAGAAGCAGCACAAGCCTCCTGTGTGGTAGTTGAGTATTTGCAGAGCTCTCTGACGAGTCAGGGCTATGTGCACCTTAGAAAACCACCTTTATCATTTGCTGATGCTGGATAATTTCCTCCTGTGGTCCCACACTGTCTGGTAGGTGTCTCAGAGCCCTGGCTAAAACACAGCCAGAAATGGCACAGATTTTGAATGCATTATTAGCAAACACAGGTGACTCACTGCTTCCAAAACAGCCATGTTATCACTGTCTCTCTTACCAGAGAGCACAGGTTCTGTGTAACCAAGGATCCCACAAAGGAATGTACGTCATCATGTGCTGGGTGCATCCCTGGGCACTAGCACTGCAGCCTGGCATCAACGGAAAACCTTCAAAGCAATTGAAAATATCATTTGATTAGGGAATATAAAATTTTAAAAATGGTTACACACTTTTTGTAGATCTTTTGCTTCAGGAAATAAAATTTTAAAGAAAAAAGCTTTTTCAGCAATGTAATTCTGTCATGTGTCTCATCCTGTACCCTACCTTTGCCTCTTCAATGCTTTCAGCCAGTTTACTAAGTGATATACTGTATTTTTGCACAGAATTATAGAACAATTTAGCTTCGGAGGTCTCTCTGGCAACCTTCTGACCCAGTTTCCTGCTCAGGTCAGGACCGATTTCTAATGACCAAGAAGCTCCTCAGATAACTCCTTCCCATTACTGAAAATGTGCCTTACCAAACATTCACTTTTCGGACATCTTGACTGACCCAGGGACTGGGCAGAGGGAGGTGTCTCAGCTGTTAGTGGAGAGGGTGAACCATGGAGAATCTGAAATAAGAGGTTAGGGAAAGGGTTTGAGGCTCAACTGGCCCATCTTTTACCTACCTCCACATAGAAACAGTCTGGTTTTCTTTTAGATCACGACAAAGAGAGAGCCAGCTACTTGCTGGAAATAATAGTGATTCCCAGCAGAAAAAAAAAAAAAAAGCAAAACTTCACCCACCAGGATGGTTCAGAATTTGGAAATTCAGAATTTGGCATAAGAACAGGGCATATGAGGCCCAAGTCCAGGAGCCATGGCCAAAAGCCCCACAAGAAAAGATTTTAAAATAGAGATGAACTTACAACATACCACCAGGAGAGGCCCAGAAGTCTTTTAAGCTGTATATACAGAGGTCTGGTTTGTTTTATGAAATAGCCAACAGAGAAGCATAGAACTTGTGCTTCCAAAGAGAAACAGGACATACAAAGGGGAAAGCCTGATAGAAACCTGAAAAACAGCAGGCAGCAGTGACATCCTACTAAGGAGAAGGGTGAGAAGAGGTAGACAGATAAACAGAGATTTCTTTTACTCATTTAGAGAGAAGCAGGATGGTATTTTCAAGCATAATGAGAGAAGTGATTTTTTTTTAGCTGCTGAGTTATAAGTGAGGACATTAAAAATCTATATTAGACATAAACAGGTTAAAGTCTTGCTACATACTCAGAAGGCCTGGAAAATCCTCCAAGGATATAATTGACCTACTCATCTTCATTTTGAGAACATCCTGGTGTACCAGGGAAATTCCTGAAGTCTTACAGAGCATTTGCATTAAGCCACTGATAAAAGGCATAAAGAAGAGCAGGCTAATGGTACAACATTTAGTCTGACATCAACTCAACACAAACTGACAAGATTGATGACAGAGGGATTGGACAGACAGATGACGGGAACAGAAATTAATGCTGCTCAACACTTCAGTGAAAATGTTACTGGTAAGCTGTATCAGAAAGAGCAGATAACTCTGGACGGGCAGGGAAGGACGGAAACAGTAAGAAACAGCAGAGGGGGCACCAAGGGCAGAGGAGGAGAAGGAAGGGGGCAGGGGAGCAGGTACTCCAGGAGCTGAAGCAGATATCCACCCCATTGCTGATGATCCATACAGAGCAGGTTTATCCTGGAGAACTGCAGCCCAGGGAGGACCCCATGCTGGAGAAGGGCAAAAGCATGAGAAGGAAAGAGCAGTGGTTATGGACTGACCCCAACTTCCATTCCCATGTCTTCCCTATGCAACATAGGGGTAAAAGGAAGCAGAAGAGTTGGGGAAGAAGTGGGAAAAGAAAGGTATTATTTTAATGTTTGCCTTTGTTTCTCACTACTTGAATCTATTTTGATTGGCAACAGCTAAAGGTATTTCCCCCCACCTCCATCAAGCCTGTGATGCTAACTGGCGAGTTACCAAGCTCCCTGTCCTTCCTGCAGCACGAGACCTTTCTCGCACATTTTCTGAGGATGGGGGGTGTGAGTGAGTGAGCAGCTGGGAGGGATTTTGGCTCTTTGGGAAGGCTAACCCACCACATACAGATCATGGGAAGCAAAAAGCAAATGCATTAACTAATCTAGGAACAAAACCTGAATGATTAATAAAGCTAGTAAATAAAGGGTAAGGAGGCCAATCATGGGGATATATTCTTGCTTCTCCCAGGAGCCTGTCCTTGGATGCCGCAGGTCGGGGGCCCATTGCCATCTCAGGCTATTCCAAAAACTGAAATTGAATGCTATTGGCAGATTGATTTTTCCTTACAGATATTTTTGGCCTTGTACACATCTACTAGGTAAAAAAAAAAAAATCAAGCAGTTTGTCTTGAAGTATTGATTTTTAACATTGTTTGCCCTTTGTGTTTGATATAACTAAAGTGAAGGAGCTCTTGTAAGGGTTTGCAGCCGTTCTCATGTGCTGTGCTTACTGTAATCCATCCCCTGTGCACCTTTGCTATAAACACAAGGCTTTCCCGAGAGCTGCCGCCGAGGCTCCAGGGGCCAATAAAGAGCTGAGATATATTTTCCAAAATATCCACTAGAGGGTACTCAATGACCTCCTAGTGGAGACAGGTTTGCGGTCTAGCGAGTAGGAGAGGGAAGCCAAAAGAAAATGTCCCCGATCGCTGCATTAACAATAGCAGAGCACAGTGCAGCACCGGGAAGCACACTAAGTAGGACTTTTGGACCATCAGAACCATATTTGTACCACAGCTCGAGAGGCCCCAGACTGCCAGATGGAAATGGGGCAATGGGAAACGGGGTTTTTTGCCCTTTCCTGGGAAGTGTGAGCCCATATCCAGCCCCACCGTGCGACTGGATGTCGCTGGAGCCCAGTTCACATACCCGTGACAGCACATTGCTGGGATTTCTTCCTTTCTTTCCTTCTTTTCCTGTCTGACCTGCATATGGGGTGACCTCTGTGCGAGCTGGTTTGACACGGCTGAGGTTTCCTGGGGAAAAAAATGTGCATTTTTTCATACTGCGGGCCATTGAAAGAGTTGATGTGGGATACTGAGGTATAACCACCCATCTCATAAAACAACAGCGATTCTTATTCCACAGCGATCTATTTTTTTGTTGTTGTAGCTAATCAGTCATGATCTGTTTAAATGTGTGGCCAACGACTGTTCTTTTTTGCTAGAAAATGAGATAATTTTACCACGCAAGTAAAACACAAGCAGAGGCTTTATAAACCCACCAAATCCCCTGGTCACACATTTCTGCTTGTTTTATTCCAGGCTTTTATTTCCCCATTAAATGGTACAAAGGACATGTAAAATGCTATGCATGGCCTCAGAATGCTGGCCCTGCAAGGATATGCCATTCATCTTTTGCCTTCTGCTTCCAACAAATCAATAATAAGCATCTTATTTCAGTGTTGAAAGAGAAGATTCTTACTATCCAGCAGGACATCTGAGTTATTGACCTTGAACACTAATCAGTATGTTTGAATGTTCTCACCAGGTTTAGAGCTGAGGCTAAAAAAATCTAATTAAATCAGCAGGGGGCATGATTTCTTCAAAATATCACAGGATTATCCAGCCATGTGCTGGGTATTCTTTCTGTTTCACAGAGCAGAGCTGCCCACCAATGCTGTTTCTAAAGATCTAATTTGTTTTTTCTGAGTTAACCTGTTCAGGCCTTTCTCACATGGGAACCTCAGATCTTACTGACATAGTTTGCCCCTGCAAAGGGGTCCTCTGCCCTAGCAATGGGTCGGCCCTCCAGGGCATTGCTTAAATCATCCTGGAGTCCTTCTTCTTCTTTTCCCGAATGCCCAAATTTCCTGGAGACAGCCCAAGCCTTGGCTGCTTTACCATTAGCCTGAAGAATGCTGAAGAAGTGCTGATTCACTGCCATGGGTCAAGGGGACCAAGCCCAAAGGTCCTGGTAGGATGTAGGAGGCTTGCCTGCACCCCTGAAATCCTTCTTAGCAATAAGCAAAGAGGAAACCCTCCCCCCCCTCTGCCAATGTTTAGCTTGCTCCCCATTATGTCCCACAGCAAATACTCTATTGAAATATACCTTCAGACCAGATTCAAAACTCAGGGATTTTAGTTCAGGATAGTGAAATTTCCCCATTTCTCTAGCACACTGGCTGCGTGTACTTGCCATTCCTTTACCAGTTACATTGTGGGATGATTTTCACCTGCAGAACAGGCAGGGAAAAACCAGAGAACATGTAGAAGGTGGTCAGCAGGATGGTGCTGTAAGGTGGAACACCACCAGGTCTGATGCCCACAGCAGTACGGGCAGATGACAAAAGAAGCTGTCTAATATGGATGTATCCTTATTTTCTGTATGTCACCTTGGATACTTGATCCAAAGGATCATGCCATTTTCATTGGAAATTCTCATTCAGACTCTGTCTCAAGTTCTTAGAAATTCAAGTTCACCTTCAATCTTTGATCAATAGAGAAGAGGATCTTCTCCCTGGCATCAATGATCGTATACAGGTTTGGAGGCTCGGATTGACTGAATTTGCTTTGTCTTGCTACAAAAACTGGCAATAAAGACACAACTATGTGAGACAAAGTTCAGAATACAGAATAACCTGAAACGAGTGGCTTGTCATGGTTTATAAGGCAACATATTAGTTATTTTAATAATTGGAAGGTGTCTTTTTGTTTCATGCAGATTCTCTGCCTTCTCTCTAATCAGGTCCCTTTGCTTCAGCATTGGTCACCTTCCATGCGCATCTCCCCCCTTCTGACTTTTCCATATCTCAGAAAATGAAATGGAGCTGGTTAGGGGCCTGTGTGGGCTTTGTAGCACAAGTCTGAGTGACAATACCATATTTTGGTTTCTGCTAAGAGGCTGTCAGGAGGAAATCTGCACACCCAAGCAGACTTCCCAAAAGACAAAGTATTTCATCTTTGCTGCTTCCACCATGAATACACAGGTGTGGATTAAGGGACACCCACCCTCTCCTGATCTCAAGCATAAATCAGGTGCTCTGAAGTGGACACATCTTACTGCCAGTTGCTAAAAAACCTTAGTGATGCAATTTTAAAGAGCTATTACATACAGAGGAAAAAAAATAAAATACACAAACAACTATTTTCCACTTGGGAAATGTTTTCCAGCCATGTTTAATGAAAAGGCAGAGGGAATAGAAGGCGAGCTGCAAAAATCTCTTTTTATTTTGTCCCCACTACCCCCACCAAATGCACACGTAATGCCCCTACTACACACATACGTGCCAACAACTTCCTTGGGACATGCAGGTCTCTATCTCCTGACTAGTCAAGACCTGCAGATCAGACAGAAGGATGCTTATGCCTGCCCACAGCCCCTCTGGCACTTCATTGTAGACATTTATTCTAAAGGGGTTGACTGGGCTGGATTGCTCAGTAACGTGATGTGAGCCAACTGGAGAAGTAATGGCCACAGGAAGAGTCAATTGTCCCGCCAGCCAACATTGGCAACTCACTGTCTGGGCACTCCCAAGAGGGGAATAACTGAAGACAAAATACACAAACAAAAACCTGATTTTTTAGCTTCAGGGTTAAGGAGAGGAGCAGATATTCAGTATTTGCCCATCATAAAATGCATACATCTCAAATAACGGATATAACATAAGGGTTATATCATAACACTGATCTCTTCTCAGTGGTGACCAGTGACACGACCCGAGGGAATGGCCTGAAGTTATGTCAGGGGAGGTTTAGGTTGCATATCACAGAAAGGTTCTTTCCACAGAGTGTGGTTGGGCACTGGAACAGGCTCCCCAGGGAAAGGGTCACAGCGCGAAGCCTGACAGAGTCCGAGAAGTATTGGGACAATGCTCTTGGGCACAAGGTGTGACTCCTGGGGATGGTGCAGGCCAGGAGTTAGACTCGATGATCCTTGTGGTTGCCTTCCAGCTCAGCACATTCCATGATTCTGTGAATATTCAGGTGTTCTTGGTAGCTTTTGGACATTTCCTTATATCCAGAGCATTGCAGTTTCTTCCCTGAAATGGTTTCTGTCAGTGCACAATCTTACCAAAGGCTGCACAAGTATTTAAACCCCTTTTTGTCCCTGCAGCCGTCTGGTCTGTGTTGGTGTCTCTCTTAAGAGGCGGCTCAGGGGAGGACATACTTCTGCAACAGTAGATGAAAGGCCAGTTTGTGCTCTGCAGAGTCTGCATGACATAGAACAAGTGTTGAAAGCTGGACTGTTCTTTCAAGATGAATGGAAAGCCTCCAGCTACTTCCACCTCAAGGCAGAAATAAGAAGAGATTTTCCCTGTGTTCATTGTTCGCTGCCCTTCTCTGAAGACCATAATTTTCAACCTCCTGTTTAAAGATGAGGTGACCAAAACTGTCTAAAGCATTTGGATACAGGAGGCCTACTGAATCATGAAGTGGCATTTTCCCATTTCTCTATCACAGTCCTTTCTGTGTTTTGCTGAGGATGCCTAGATCAGAGCCTGCTGTTGGAGCATAGTCCCTAAGGTTGTCCACATTTTCTCCAAAAAAGGCAGATTCACAAAGATGAAAAAGGGGACAGGACAGCTCAACATATTTCTGTGAAGTCTCATTATCTCGTACTGACAACAGCCAATTTTCTCTGTTATCTTGTTTCATAAGTGCTTTTCTTTTGCCAGTTTTTCCTGGAGTTTCCCTAGCTCAAAAAAATGCTGTCCTCTGCGAATTTTTAACTCTGTGCTCTTTAATTTTGAGGTCTCTAAATGTGTTTTAAAATGGTTGACAGGTTTGCATTTTTCCAGTCTCTTGTTTCAGTTTCTGCTTTTATCAATATGTGTTTTACCTTTTTTTGTTTGCTTCAGTTTTGTTTTCCCACTGTAAAAAAGCTGAAGAAATCTCTTCTGTGTAGGCCCTGATCCTTAGCCAAAATCATAGCTGTTGTGTGATATGTGGGTAGATATATAAACTCTTGAAAGTCTCTGTTAACTTATATCATGTGAACCACTTCCCATTTTACTCTTTATTTGGCAAAATTTAATGGCATTGCTTGTTTTTCAGTGTTTCAATATGTTTCTCAGTGAATGTTATGTACAAGACAATCATCGTGTAAAATCCTTAGGAAAGTCCAGATCTATGCTTAAAACCTTTTTGGCAACCAATCTTTGGCATAAAGATATACATATATATTTACACACACACACACAGACACGCACACACACTGTATATATACACTGTATATCTCGTGTATCCTCCAAAAGAGAGCCACTGCATCCAAGCTGTCCATGGGAGCAATGCCACTGGGAGCAGCAGAGATTAGCCAAGATATTTCCTGGTGATGTCCTTTGTTTTGGGGGACAACAAGCATGCTGAGTGGGAGCAAACCCCAGACTTCACACCATGGTGCTCACACCTTTTTCTCACCGCTCTTAGGTGTCACCCACACCTGGGATTGCTACACCTTAGCCACCGATTTGGCAGCTCACGGCAAGAGCTCCAGGATCTGGAAACCAAAAGGAGAAGCAGCACAGTGGGGAGGAGATTTGGGCTGGCTCAATCTCATGGGGACTCCTCTTGGTTTTGGAACCCTGCAGCAGAACAGCATTCCCTTAGATGTATTTTTTCCCAGTTTTAAAACCTGAGGCTGCTAAGCTGGCACTCATCATACGCACCCGTTGCGCTAAATTTTTGAAGCAAAATGAATGCCATTACAGCAGAGATGGGTTTCTTGCTCTACTAGATTATGTCGTCGTATTGATGTATGGACACCCAAGAACGCATCTCTCTTGATTTACTCATTCCTGGTGGGCAATGCTGTCTTTGTTTTCCAACTTCTCAGCAATACAGGCCATTAATTAAAATATATGGCTCTCTCAAGCGCTATTTCAATTGCATTGCAAGTCCAACTTAAAGGGCTGGCAAATAATAAAGCTGGATATTATGTCCATTTTGAAATGCTGAAAGATATAGGGAGAAGAGACAGCTCCTGCAATTAATCTGCAGCCCCACACTTCTCAATTCCTGAGTGTGTCATTTGTTTGATTAATGGATGTTATTTTTTTTTCTGTAAAATCAACAATTTTAGTATTGTTTTCCATCAGAAACTAATTGTTCTGTTTGTTAATCCACTTGCTTCTGGATTAAAGAGAAACTTCTTTAGCATGTCTCCCACTTGCTGGTGAAATCATCAACCAGAGCAGCCTCTCCTGACCTAGAAGGACAGGAGCTGTTCCAGGCATATTGGATGCATGTGGCTCAGTCGCCTCGTTTGTGACTGTATTACTCCATTGCCTGCCCTGCACTTCCTCCTCAAGGAATCTCTCCTGGTCTTTTCTTCTCATCTTCCTTCTCCTTTTACTCTTCCTCCTCCCACCCATTTTGATTGGATGGGCTGTATGGAAAGCCCATGTGCCCACCCAGGACAGCCTGAAGTTCTGCACAGGAGCTCCATCAGCCCGCAGAGGCAAAGGCTCAGTGCCCTGTTAGCCACAGTAACAGGGTAGAGGTTGACAGCTCAAGCTCCCAAACCTGGTAGGACCATTAATACCTTCACTTTCCTATTCTGTGATCAAACCCCACATTTCCAA
Organism: Oreocharis arfaki; assembly: GCA_013398015.1. NCBI lineage: Eukaryota > Metazoa > Chordata > Aves > Passeriformes > Paramythiidae > Oreocharis > Oreocharis arfaki. The sequence continues at coordinate 27,342 of VZRR01000410.1, forward strand.
CGGTTCTCCTGCCACCTCCTCCTGCCCCACAGATGCCAGGACCCACTGCAAAGGGGACATCTCTAGAGGAAGATAAGATGCCCCCAGAGGTTTGTGGCAAGACCTGGATGTCACTGTCATCTCCATAGATATGGCCCTTCCATAGGGATCTCCAAGCAGCTTGTGTCATTCCCACTCAGCATTCATCAGCAGAGCTCTAAATTTTCCCTCTTTGGTCAATATTGTCTTATCAGGGTTTTCTCTTGATAGAGAGATTAAGCAATTATGTTCTGGTTGAGCAGCTGCACCCTACTTCTGATCACTACTGGCTCCATCAGAAACACCTCCCATCCATATGCCACTTTTATCTCTTGGCAGGAAAATCAGAGGAAAGTTGTGGGATTGAAAGCTCTTCTTAGACCTCTCAGCACCTTTTCATACTACAGGTACCAAATACATACACATATGTTTAAAATAAAGGAAGAGCTTTCCAATAAGGAAGTCTACTTCTTGCTCTTTGTACCACTTGCTTCTCCAGCCTCACTTCTTTTGGCTTGGCTGGTGCAAAGCAGATGGAACCCACCCTCAGACTCAGCCCATCCTTGCAGAGAGGTTTCCAGGACTGGGGCAAAGCTATACGATCTACTTGCAAATGCAGCAGAGGAAGGCTAGCCAAGCAGTTTGCTTTCTGCCAGGAAGGTGCTTCTGCCTTCAGGAAGCTCCTGCTTGTTTCTGTAACCTGGGGCATGACATGAGTGCTGCTGGCACGATCAGCAGTTGTGTTTCAGCTACAGCTTGCCCCTGAGAACTAAGAAACCAGTCTTCCTCTTACCCATTTCCAAAAGGTCACTGACAGCATTTCACAGCTTCACAAAGGGATGGTGATTCACAGAGTTTCAAGCGGCTGAAGGTTTTAGAGAATGAAGAGGCACATCCATTTCTTTTAAAGCCAGTATATTGATATGTATTTGTGGGAGCTGTAGATTCAACAGAAGTCACTGTATTCATTCCTTACCTGCTTACATGTCCTGAGCATAGCAGACATATCTGCCTATTGATTTCATATTCATGTATATAAATATTAGGGTTCCTAACTCATGCTTGTAGAGGAAATGTTTTTCTTTGTTAACTATTAGCCTGAGAGTGGCCCATTTGGATGCATCTCACTCTGCACCCTCACGAATTTTATAACACTCTTAGGAATAAATAGATTAGCCCTGTGTTTAAGAGTGCAGCTGGTATCAAAAATGATGAGCAGATGAAGAGAGACCATTGACTTTGTCAAGAAGAATCTGTGTGACACACATATGAGCAGCTGAAATGGGGAGCGCCTGATGCCCGCCATGACGTCCCATTACCAAGTGTCTGCCATGCTTATCACACACAAATGAGGTGGGGTTAACACATTTCATGTCAAACCCTGGAATTCTCATACTGGGTCTTCCCATTTTCCATTCGAATGGCAGACTTTTAGACCATTTTGGCAGACACAATTATTAATTTTTTTAAATTTAATTTAATTTTTTAAAAAATCCTGTAGCAACAGATACTTCTTTGGCTTGCACTGTATAATAGCTTTGCTGCCAATTTCATTGCTTGTTTCATAATATTTGGTCTGACCTGACACCTCTCTGTTCCCTGGTAAAGCTTGTCCCTTTCACTGGAGAAAAGCATTCCTGACTTAGGTTGTAGCAGACTCCTGATTTATTGAGATTTCCTCACCATCTTTTACCGAGATGAACAAGAGTTAGCTAATACAGAGAAGAGCATGCCCAGCACTTACTAGACAGTTTGAATTTGTCTAGTGTTCCTTTAAATATTTTAATCAGATGAGTGCGAGGGGGAAGCTTGGTCTCATTAATCGGTACACTGAAAATGTTCATGGATAAGCTCCTGAGGGAAGAATTGCAGTATGTGGTTTATTTTAAGCAGCATTTGCCTGCCTATGCAGAACTGAAAATGCTTGTGATCTACAACACTTGACAAATAAAAATTTGAGCAATTACGTGAAGATAAGAAAACCTGTGTATTCTGTGCTGAATTATAAATCATGCTGCATGGACAGGGGCAAGAGAGCAATTGCACTGGCTAACAAAAGGCCAAACAAGTCTAATTACATAACAATGGCCTCAAATCCAACTTTTAATCTCCTCTCAGACCCTCATCACTATGAGGAAGGGAAAATCTTTGAAAGTTTAATTCACCATCAAGCATTTAAAATATATTAAATAAATTAAACACCCGGGAGCCTTAAGAACTTAAAACCTGTGCTATTTTGGACAAATTAAAGTTGGCTCTGAATAAATGTTAGTTTTCCTTTCATATGTTTTCTCTTATCTTGGTAACATGTAATCCCAAATCCTTTCCCAGTACACTGCACCTTGGCAGTTTCAGTTGCACCAGTCAGATGTCGATGTGGGGTAGAGTCAATTGCTTGAGCCTATACTAGATAGATGTGTAGGGTTACTGAAAGCACATTTTAGGTTGATGATTATCCATAACTTATCAGCTGATTTACTTACTGACAACACCAGCTATGCTGACCGCCAGGCTACCATTTGACGAAAGTTCCCTTTGATGGCTCCTGTTCTGCCCTGTCTCTCAGCGATCCCAGCCCCATGTTACCTCCTCAGTGTTGCCTCCACAGCTTTTGTGGGACCATGAAATGATGCTGATGTAGGCCTTAAGTGAACCTTCTTTCACGGATTCTCTTAGGTAGATTGATTCCTCAGTGTGGCTCTCTGGTTGGCCCCAGATGCAGAAGTACTGCGTGATTTTCCCACTAGCTATAAGATTTGGGCTGGCCCTCGCCACTTCAGCCCCCCACGTTGCCTGAGTGGTCCTGGACATTGGTTACAACCCAAAAGAGTCCATGTTAGAGGTTTTCCCAGGTATAATTTCCAGCCTGATTTAGAGGCACTTGAAAGAGGCTCTTTGGGATGTGTGCGTACAAAGGAGCAGCTTTGGAACAGCTTCTTCTGACCCAAACCAGGACACCCTCCAATAATGAACTGGAGAGTACCATGGGTCCCAACTGGGACCCTGTAGCCTTCATCCCACAAAGCCAATGATAGGATGGGCTGACAGAGAAGAGCCACTGGGTCTGGGAGTCCCTGGAAAATGCTCCCTGTTTCCCACAAGAGTGGTGTGGGAACATACACACCTGCTCACTTACACCTGCATTTCCACAATGACAACAGCAGCTCACATCAGCTTCGAAGCTAAGGGAGACTGAGAGACCCTTTTTTAATGCTGTGGTGTTGATCTTACCTGTTTATTTCTTTTGAACACCCTCACACCTTCACTGCAGGCCGCAGAAAGGAGCTCTTCCAGGAGAAATCTGGAATTAGTGTCAAGGAATGGCACTATTTCAAAATAATTGATTGGCTCTTATGACAAGAGCTGGTATTACCTATCTCTAAAGTCTTGAAGAACCTTAATTTTTAAGCTTCTAAAATTTGCTGTACATGCTGGGCAGTGATGAAATGGGCAACAAAACCACAGCTGAAATATTTGGGCAGATGAGCCTCTATGACGTACAGCTTCAATGACAAATTATGGAGGTTAAATTTAACGGATTAAATATGGTTAAAATTAATGGAGTTAAGTAAAGTACTAGATTTCCACTTAAATCCCAAGGATTTGTTGTAAAGAAATATTTGAAATCTCTGGTAGCCTCTTCAAAAATCTGTCATAGCCTGACTGCTTATGCATGGGTATTTTATTCATGATGATGCGGGTACCTTAGTGTTGAAAGACATGAGATTCGTGAGAGACATTGTACATATTACAGAAAAATTCATTCCCAGAGATTTTGTATGAACTGTGAGCACAGAGGGGGTGAAGGTAATTGTGAGACAGTGTAAAGTGGCACAAAAGCAAAAGCCATGTTCTGCAGTTGCAAAAAACATTTTAATTGTTGCTTTGGAGACATCTTGATACTGAAGTTGTGACCGTGAAATCAGCTGAGGTTTAGAAGAGAATAACACGGTAGAAGGATAAGAGGATTTTGTGGGCTACAATTTATTTATTTGAACATTTCATAGCTCAGAACTTACCCCCAGAGCAATCTAATATTGCATGGCTCACGTAGATTCAGCTCAGCTCCGTTGTATACCACGATTTAGAGAACAAAGACAACACCTTAAAGGGTATTTTGTTACTGCTGCTCTAACACAGCTAAAAATATAATAAATATAATATATAAAATAATAATAGAAAATAATAATATAAAATTAGAGGGGTTAGAGATGCTGCCTTATAAAATGGCTTTAGGCTCAAAGAGGGTAGATTTAGATTTGATATACTGAAGAAATTCTTTACTATGACGGTGGTGAGGGCACTGGAACAGGTTGCACGAAGCTGTGGATGCCCCATTCCTAGAAGAGTTCAAGCCCAGGTTGGATGGAAATTTAAACAACCTAGTCTGGTGAAAGGCATCCCTGCCCACAGTAGGGGAGGTAGAACTAGGCGACCTTTAAGGTTCCTTCCAATCCAAACCATCAGGGTTGTTGTTTTCCATTTGCAGTGTCCTTCCCATTATTCCTCACATATATTCCCTTTACAGAGAGGTGGTGGTTCACACCGTGTCTCTGATAGTTCAGGCATCTGCTGCGCCACAAAGGTCAAGTTTTCATATCTCCCACACCAGAAAGCACTGCTTTGATCAGACTTGCAAAAACCCAGGGTGGACACACCTCGATCTCTGAAGTTCAGGGACAGAGGGAGCATGTCACACAGCTCTTGACCGGGTGTCTAACCCAACTTGCCCTGCTCCCTCTGTAGGGTAGAATATGTCAACAGAGAGCCTACATCAGCCATTGCTATCTTCTTCTATGGTCTGAACTGGCCCCTTTTTGACTACTGGCTGCTTCATGTTTGTTTCTCTACTAATTAATAAAGCAGGATACCTGAAAACAGAAAGTTAGGATCTCAGTTCTCTGTAGTTTTGCTTTTGCTCTGTTGTTTGGGGTCTCATTCCAGACAATGGAGATAACTTTTCCTGCCACCAAAAATCTAGTTCCTTGTGCTCATGCTTGTGAGCAGGCTGCAGGATACACAAGGAGGAGGGAGATGGCCTCTTGTTTCACTGGGATACTGAACCCAAGGTACTAGAAGCCATGGTCCCAGTCCAGCGCCTTGGATATCAGAAAGGACAGGGAATAATACCCAGCTAGACCATCTCCTTCTGACTTCAGGTAGAACAGGACTTCGTCACTTCCTGAGGGGTTCAGGGAGGCTCTTAAATACATACATGCTTGAGCAAGATTCCTCCTCTCTGATGCCCTTGCAGCAAGCTCGCCTTAGGCCAGCCCTCAGCAGGATGCTCGAACACTCTGTGCCTCAGAAAGGCTGGAAGCAAGGCCAGCAGTGCCTCTGCTGCTGCAGGCATGTTGTGGAGATAAGTTAATTAATGTTTGTGAAGCAGGCACATCATGGGGTAATGAATGCCACAGGAAAAAAGTATTAAGAAATTAGCATTTGAGAACACGGCTTGGCTAGCATGCACTAAATAAGGCCTGGGGCCACACATTCAACAGCAAGGAAAAACAGAATACTGAGCAGCTTGGTCCCAAAGCAGGGCTGGTGCTTTCTCAGTTCAGAACCAGGCAGCAGCCCAGTGGGAAAACTAAGCAGGAGCATCGAGGGTCTGGCACAGGCATCAGTGCTGCCCCAGAGAGGCCACTGCATCTCCTTGGAGTGCTTTTAATGCAGCTTTTAATGCAGTCGCCTGCATGTGTGGAGTGGATGGTGTGTGTGTGATTACCCAAGGACAAGTAAAGCAAAGCATGCTGAGATGAAGCTGCAACCTCCTACTCCCCAAGAGCCGGGGGACAGCGCCAGACGGTGCTGGAGGTCCACAGCAAGATCTGGCACTGGGATTCTCTGTATTCCTATTCACATCAGGGCTGTCACACAGCCTTAAGCGCTGTTGGAAACTTGTAGAAGAGAGGGTAATTTCAGCCTTCATCCTGTAACTAGTGTTTTGTTTGCTGAAAGAGCTGAGTGGGGAAATGGATTCCAGCATAGAAATGTACTTCTGTGATGACGAGAGCTCGCGGTGAGTTAATCATGCCAGCAGCATACTTTGCACTATTACCCAGCAGCCTTTGTCTAACTACCACAGCATTTTATTAGACTTGGAGCTCTCCCTTGGAAATCCTGTTTGTATGAAGAAGGCAGGGGGAAAGAAAAGTGTTGTGGCTGCAGTGAGCTAGATGTCCTGATTTACCTCTCATGGAAATCTGGATATCTAAAATGGTCAAGGAAATATAACACAGGTGCCTCTGAGATTTATTTAGAAGTTTAATGTGAAAACCACATTTAAAATCAGAGAGGGGAGGAAGGTAGAAATACTCTAATTTAAGCAATGAAAGAACACTGATTTGTTTCTATGTCAATCTCACATGCAGGGGGACACACAGCTTCCCCCTGGCCCCTCAATGCCATGGAGTGGATGTTAAAGGCACACAAATACCTTCTTGGCAAAAGCTCCGGCTGGATTTAAATCCAATGAAGCCAGCTTTCGGGAGGAGTGCTGAGAGGGCAATAACAAATGATTCTATTAGCATTAATGCAGTCAGCTTGTGCTATTTATAACGCAAATATCATCTGAGTATAAAAATTGCCTCATTGGCGAAACAGAGGTAAAATTCCCATTCATCAGGTCTTAAAATAGCCTAATCACACAATATGTACTCAGTAACTGTAAATGAACGATGTTCTTAACATAAAGATGATTAATATTGGGCAGGTATCTGTTACGTGTTTTTCTGCAGATGGAAAACATAAATATTTTGGCCCAAACATAAAACCTCTGAGTGTATAAGGAAGTGTTTACATTAATCCACCAAATAATTTCTTCTGTTCCTGCAGGGATTAGGGCCTTTAAAAGCACATAAAGGAAATACGATTTTATCTTATGTACTTGAAGATTGAAACATACTACAAAAGCCATACACACACTTATGTTTTTGCAGCAAACAACCACAGGGGCTTGAACTACACTAGTCCAAGCAGAAAGCCTGACTACTATCTCCAGTCCTCAAATACTGGCATTGTTTTGATTTGGGATACTCAGATGCTTTTATTATTCAGATGATGTTCTTCCAATGTAGTCAGCAGAAGAGTAGCCGGAAGGTGAAGGAAAGAACTTTTTCTGGAGCAATTATGTGAAAAAATAAAAATACCTCCTACCCAAAGGCTGTTTGACTGTAGGACTGTGCAGCAGATGTAATCACCCAAAGAACAAGTGCCCAACCTCCCGTGCCTGTCCATAGCACATGTGGCACAGGCACTGTCCCAGTCACCACTATCCCACCCTCCCCATGGTGAACGCTTTTCCTCTGGAGACCTCATGCACAGCTAGAAAGAGACTGATGCCACTAAGCTACTCAGAGCTTTTGTCCCATGTCATCAATGGGAAGATTTTCGAACCAGCTGTTTCCTCAGCTGCCTTGTCTTCAAGATCCTACTAACCCAAGAACTTGCCTCAGAACCTCTCTGCTGAGCCAAACAGGAGACGCAGGTGCTCACCGGACGTACAGAAGCGTGGTTTTCAAACTCTGTCTTCCCCAGCTCAACCTAAAACACTCATCCCTAAAAAATACCTTCTTCCCTGGTCACTGATGAGAGTGAGCACATACTGCTCTGCATTAGGGATCGCTGACACAGAACGTGTCCGCCAGGAGACTGTGTGACATGTTCTTCACATCATGACTCTGACTATCACATTATGTCATTGCAAGTAGGACAGCTTATGTACCTACTTACCTTATCTCATCCCACCCCTACATTTTTTAATTCCTCTATGAAAGCAGATGGCTTTTTGCATTCAGCTGGAAGCTATGCCAGAATTTGTATCATACATGGTTAGAGAGCATGGCCAGTTTGCATCACTTGTTCTTGTGCCCATGTAGTCTCTGCTCGAATACCTCCATTCAGGGAGTCCCAGGAGGGATGAGAGCCCCATCAGGGATTCTTTTTCTCCCATTTTAACTCATTATTCTCATAAGTAGGGAACAAAGTTTGACAGATACCATGAGTATCACACAAAACCAGATCGTTCACACCGATCACTTGGAATTATTTAGATTTCAAATAATGCTCGGGAACAGTGGACTATTGTTCTGAAAATTGTGTCAGAATAAAACAGCCCTTAACACCACTGCACTGCTCTAGGCAGTGACACTTAGAGGCATTTGCTCTACAGACTACCATGCCCTGTAATTCTGCCTTTTGTACCACTGAGTCTCCCACTAATTCAAAGGATTCAGCACAACTCAGCAGGATAAGCAAGGCTGGCTGGTAATGATGTAAGTAAAAATAGCAGTGAGTGATGCCTCCTCTCCATTTTGAGCACACACCCTTGTTCCCCTGCTCAGCCCACTACCAGGCACTAAACCTGCTTTTTAAAATTGCAGCATGTCACATTCCCCTTGAACCAACGGGGTTGTGCAGAGCCCAGACCCAGTGCCTGCTCCAGAGAGCACACAGATATGCCTGGTGAGGCTGCCACGTACCTGAAGAGAAGACAGGACCCAGGAGGCACCTGAGCCTCCCTTTGCTGCATCAGCCCTCCAGAGATCTTCCAGGAAACCGTTGCTGGCACTGAAGTGAAGTTTGTCATGGATGTCCTGTAATTCCCAACCCAAAGATTTTTAAAATCTTCTTTATCATGTGTCTCACCATTATGGAAACAAAATGTTGTTTCAGACTTGTTTTTTTCATGCAACCGTGTCATCCAACACTTCAGGTTTTCTACAAGAAGATTAGCTGGGTTTTCTTTGCTTTCATTCTCAGTTTACATTATATTTAATGTATAAAAAAATGTTCTTAATCAAGAGCTTTGTATTTAATATCCATATGCAAAGGACTCTACCTCACCATGTTTGACAAAGCTGCTGACAGTAGGCAATAAAAGGAGACTACAGTGTTACAAAGGACAGAACTGTCACTGCCAGCACTTTTCAGGAGTATGAGAATGCATAGCCAAAGCCTTACTCTTCAATAACCTCTCTGAAACAGATTGTTCCTTCTAACCTATTATGTAGCCTAGAAAAAACTAACGACGTTGTTGATGTGGGGACACTAGAAGGATCACCCTCTGCTGCCCAGGGATTCCTCTGCACTTTACAGACATTTGTGCCAGTAATGCCTACTGCAGGGATGGGGGAGGGAAAAGAAGGGTTTGAGTATTAGGAGGCTCAGATAAACATATTCCTGGAGAGGCTTTTCTTATTGCTATAGTCTAATAGAATAAATTTTAAAAATGAGAGAGAGAGAAGAGAGGGAGAAAGTCAGACCATGATCCCTACCACCTACACCCCTGCAACTACGGATATAACAGATATAATTTTCAAGAGAGCATGAAAAAGTTATACATACGAAAGTTATACATACATACAAAAAATATATATCTTTCAGTTTGCCTATGTTTGTTCTATACAAGGACTCTCATAAACACTACCTAGCTTCCAATATATACAGCTCTACTGTACATTTTTTGCTCCTAAGACACCAGTGCACATGCCTCTGCCACATGATTTCAGACAGACACTCTGATGTCTGTACCTTTGTCTCTGCTAATAACTCTTAGCAACACTTCAGGTGTTTTCCTGGCTGAGGCTGGAGAAGCTCCTAGATACCCACTGCCTTGGCAAATGGGGAATTCACTTGCTATTTCACCTGCTAGGCCTGGCCCAGAGGCATTTTGGAGAACACCAGCTGCTTTGAGCCTCTGCAAAACCCCACCACAGAAATGTTACAGAGGAAACCACCTTTCCCATGCTTGGTTCCCCTTATGAATGAAAAGGAGATGAAAGCCCGTAGGTATGTTGACTCTTTGGTACATGCTTGAACCAGGACGTGTCCCAGATTATCTCCCTGGGTCAAAATTGCGTGGTGGCACACATACTACCTCCAGTGGTTATTTAAGGGGTGAAACACACACATCCTCATTGCCTCAGCTGTATGTCTCAGGTATCATACCATCTGTCTCCTCCTTAGCCAGACGGGTAGCAGCCACTAGCAGATTTCCTACTCTTCACGTAAGCAGCAAAGAAGCTAATATTTATAATGCAAACAAAATTGTATGTGCCACTGCCCTGCTTTCCAAAGGTGCTCCTGTATGTACTATGATAAATTCCATTTATCTGTAATTTGAAAAATTAGAGTTGAGTTGTGAAATTTATCCAAACTAAAGAGGAAAAACTCTGGGCTCTGCACACAGGGTATTGTTTTATTGTAACTGAAGATGAAAAAACTTGTTTTAATTGGGTTGGTGAGGACAGCCAGATTTAGCTACAAGTCTTCCAGGCAAAAGAAGGCCAATGCGCCTCTAAAATTCTTGAATCTTTCTTTCGCTTCTTTCACTAGGAAAGCAAAAGAAAACATGAGAATTCAAAACGTGCATTTAAATTCACAGTGAAATGAAATCCAGAATTACTTCACTTTATAGCCGATCACTGGAAAACAAGCTGAAATAACAGTATTTGGAATAAAAATAAGTATTGAAATAGGCACGGTGGAGTAAACTTTCCCTTTTCCCTTAGCATCTCAGAAATAAGATACTTTACAAGGTGGCTGCTGCCTTTCAAGGAAAATTGGGTTCCAGCATTGCTATTTCTTTGTGACTTATCAGAAAAGACCCTCACAGGAACATACGGTGAAGCAATCTGACTTTTTTCCAACCAAGATAACACATGTTAATGGAGCAGTGCTCTCAGAAATGCTGAGAGCAGGTTGTATCCCCTGCTTTTATGCAAGACACCTTTCAATCACACAGCTTACTTTCATGCTGCTTTGGCCATGGCAGTCAACTGAAAATCCTGCCAAATGGATTAGAAGAATAGAGTGACATAGATCCAACCTGAAAAGTGACTTTTTGAGATATTTAGCAAGAAATGGAAGGTAGGACTGTAAAGATGACTGAATTTAATATTTCAAAGTTGTAATTATAAATGATGAGTGCACTTGGAAAATGGAAAATACTTTGAGGGAATCATCTGTCAGAGGAGGAAGAGAAGAGTGACTCAGCAAGAGCACCAGTCTCAGTGAGTTACCAAAAAAGAAAATAAACGCAGAAGGATACAAATAACATCTAAAAGACACTGAGAAAGAGAAAGGGAATTAGTCTTTCTCATCTGTCCTTCTTCCTCCCATCTAATTGCCTTTTTACACTGGCTTGCCTGCTGGGCTGTCTCCTTTCCTGGGCAATGTGTCCAGGTGGCCAAGAAGGCTAGTGACATCCTGGCCTGTATCAGCAATAGTGTGGCCAGCAGGACCAGGGCAGTGATTGTTCCCCTTGGCACTGGTGAGGCCACACCTCAAATCCTATGTCCTGTTCTGTGCCCCTCAATTCAGGAAGAACATTGAGGGGCTGGAGCATGTCCAGAGAAGGGCAACAAAGCTGGGGAAGAGTCTGGAGCACAAGTCTAATGAAGAGCAGCTGGGGGAGTTGGGGTTGTTTAGCTGGAGAAGAGGGGTCTCAGGAGAGACCTTATCACTTCCTACAACTTCCTGGAAGGCCAGCTGGGGGTCAGTCTCTGCCCCATGTAACAAGGAATAGGACAAGAGGAAATGGACTCAAGTTGTGCCAGTAGAGGTTTAGATCGGCTATTAGGAAAAAACTGTTTGAAAATGTTGTCAAGCATTGGAACAGGCTGCCCAGGGAAGTGTTGGAGTCACCATCCCAGAAGGTATTTAGAAGCTGTGTATCTTTGGCAGCTGGGGACATGGTTTAATGGCAGACTTGGCATTGCTGGGTAAATGGTTGGCCTGGATGATCATATAGGTCTTTTGCAACGTAATGGTTGTATGATTCTAACTATCTGATTTTTTTTTTTACTGTTGCTTTTCCTCTTGATGCCAGGTAAGTGAAACATAGCAATACAAGATACTAAAATCATGCCAGAAATACAACTCTGGTAAATAGTCTGACGGAATCTAGAAGAGAAGTGAAAACACAAACATATAAATAATGTTGTATATAATATAGATTACGTCATGTAAATAATAGAAATTATATACAGTATAAAATAGATATATATGTGTAGTTTTGGTCATTAAATTATAGATTAGAATTAGCAAATTATTGAAATTAATCTATTACCAGAATTCAAATGAACCAGACTCACAGATGTCTACAGCTTTCTTTGCAATGGACATTTAAGAAGAATATTACTAAATAAATCAGAACCGTGAGGTGCCTGCAAGCAAAGGCCCATTTATCATGGCAGGCCTTAGAAATCAAAACATCAGTTATAACCTCTGGAGACAGTACAAAATAAATGAATAAATAAAACTAATCCATATGCTTTTGTTCAAATATGAATCTTGCAGTGTTAAATAACTCAGGGTCAGTAAAAATCAGTGATTCCCATCTCAGTAGGTTTTCAGGGGAAGTCTGTGCAAGTTCTCGACACCTCAGGGGATTGGGAGGAATACAGGCTAGCACAGCCTGGTCCATCATGTGCGCTGCTGAAGTGCTGGAAAGGAAGGAATAGCGACCTCTGAGGAAAAGAGTTTGGAGGGGAGCAGGAATGGTGTTGGGGACACAGTACTGGGAGGGCCAGAGGTCTGTTTAAGCATTAGAACTCATATCAGACAGCTGCTTGTGCCTACTGAGAAGGGCTGACCTGCCCTGGTGGATGCGGGTACGGGTTTTCCCCAGGAGGATCTCTCAGCAGCTGTGCTCTGCAGTGGTACCTGGGTGAGTTGGCAGAGAGGGAGGGGATGAGGTTTGCTGCCAGCACAAACAATTCAGTCTCTTTCCGAAGGTGAACAGGATAAGACGTAATGGTACTTTTAAATTAGGAAAGGAGTTGTAATTCCAGTAAAACTGTTAATCCATCTTTCCAGCTTAAAAACAAACTCAGGCATTCCTGGGTCCCAACACAGGGAAATCTTTCCTTGTTCTCCACTACCCACACATGCTGGTTTCTCATTTCTGTGTAAAATGAGAAATAGAATATGGCTTCATTTCACAAGAGCGTTGTTTTTTCTTAGGAAAAACCAAGAGACATCAGAAAAACCAAACAGGATAGAAACAACCAGGGACAATACCACTTTAAAGCCAGGAAAGAAAGTCACAGCACAGGTGGAAAGAGAGGCGGATGGTTAAAACTCCCCGAAGCTGAATCCAGTGAGGGACATGATGTGATGGGCTTCTTCAACTGTATCACCAGCAAGAGAAAGGCAGGATAAATATGGGCCTGCTGAGGAATTGTACAGGAGACCTGGTGACAGAGGAAATGGGAAACCAGTGGGAAAGTGTCTTCTCTACTTGGTCTTTATCGGTAAAACAAGTCTTCAGGAATCCCAGGTGCTCAGGGCCAGTGGGAAAGTCTAGAGTAAGGTAAACTTACCCTCTGTGAAGGAGGACCAGGTTAGGTATCATTTCAAGGAAGTGAACACACACAAGTCCATGGGACCTGATCTGATGCACCCATCAGCACTGAAGGCACTGGCCAATGTCATTGTAAGGACAATCCTGACCCTCTTTGGAAGGTCATGGCAATTGAGAGAGGATCCTGAGGACTAGAAGAAAACAAATGTGAGTCCTGTCTTCAAGCAGGGTAAGAAGGAGGGTTCAGAGAATTACAGGCTGGTCAGACACACCTTCATCTCTGGGAAGGCGATGAAAAAAGTCAGTGTCCTCAATACCTTCTTTGCCTTGATCTTTTCCAGTAAAACCAGACCTTAGAAATACCTGAGATTGGATGTGGCTTCCTCCTCGAAGGGAAAAACAATTATAAAAGACCTAATATTACACCAAGTAAATGGTCACTACAATGTCTATGTCTGAAGTATAAATAAATATTTAAATTGAGGAAACAAAAAGTTGTATAATGAATATTTTTAAAGATAACTTGAACAAATATGAAAATGCATCATATCACACTGAATTTTCAAGAGAGAGGTGTAATTCTATTCCACTCCACCCAGTTAGCCCCTTAAAATTTACACTCATACGTATTTACTTTTTTTTTTTTTTTTAAATCTAAATATAATACAATGTATAGGAAACTTTGTGCTTCAGGGTATTCAGTGAGCACCATGGAAAAGAAATCCCTGGCCTTCACCTGAGTTTAGTGTTATTAGTTCTGCTGAAAAATGCACATTTGTTTTTTCCAGCAACCATTATTTTCCTTTTGTCAGTTTTGTCAAACTCTCCGAATTACAGCAGATTATCATCAGTATTACACACGTATTTCTTCTAAATGCTCATGCAGGCAAGGCAACCACACAACTCTTATGCAGTAATCATAATTTTGATCAGGGCCAGCACACTGCCTTTGCAGTCTGAGACCCTCTGAAATTTGTGTGGACTGAGATGACCCCCTGGCAAGGTCAGCAGAATCTCAGCCTCTTGCTTCCCAACCAGCTTAGCCAGTAAGCAGATTATGGATGCACTTGGAGAGCTTCTAAGTGCTTAACCCAATGAGAGCCCTCCCGTGTTTTGCACTCCCAGGCCCATGAAGATGTGCAAGGCTGCAGAGGCCATTCCATTTTCGAAATGACAGTGCTCGGCGCTGAACTATTATCTGCCAGAACAGCTGGTTAATAGGGAACAATCCAGCATTATTTGTTTATAAGCTAGCTCATAAATGATGAACACTACTCTGTCACTTTCTAAGTCCATACATGTTTCGTCATCATTCATCATAAAGAGGAAAAGACAAATTAACTATTCGTCGGTCAACAAATGTTTCACCTTACCTGCCCCTGCATGAAGAAACACCTATTGAACGCAAACATTTTTTTTTCACAAACAAAAAGAATGTTCAAAGCCTCATGTAATACTTTTTTAAAAATTGTTTTTAGAGTAGGAGATACGAATTTTATTGTATTTATATTTAGGATGGGTGATAACACTACGATTTTTTCCATTGAATGACTGCAGTTTTATCTGCCTGTTTATGAGGCTGAAAAACGTAATGGGAAGCTCTAACAGATTGACAGATCACACCTGGGTAATTTCCAAGGTGTTCCAGTTCTGCCACTCCTTCCTGCGCTCTCCCACTCCATGTGTCACTGTAGTATGTTTCCACCCTGCTCTACCCTCCCACACAAATCCTTCTGACTGATGAGGAGTCCAGTGGGTTATCCAAGGTGTTTCCTTCAGCATCCCGGTGGGCTTTGGATGTGCCCATCGTGTTCAGCACTGCCTGTAGGTGTCCATGCTCCTGCCAGTGAATTTCCCACCTCCTGATGTTCACAGAATGGTTTGTTGCTGCCTTCTCCTTGGTTTTTTCCCCCCTTTTCTGCTCTTCTTTTCACCACCCTTGCCTCCCTTTCTCCACCCAGTCTTCTCCCAAACAAACCACCCGGTTATCCCTGTTGTGCTACATTTATTTCCAAATGCCTGACACCACTACATGTGCAATCTCAGCATTAAATGCCATTAATGATATGGTTTCCTAGGCACAACTGCCCTTACAAGGCTCAATTCCCCAAGAGATCTTGAACTCCCCTTGAATTACCTGGTTCATACCAGTTTCAGTTGGCTTGTCTTGAATGCTTTCTGGGACACGACGTCTTGCCTGTGTCTCAATTCCCCTATTCAGCTTCAGGTAAGTTCAAGCACTGTCTTGTCCCGCATAAAGCTTCTCCTGCCGCATGTTTTTCTCACCTTGTTTTTTTGTGTTCAAGGAACATCCTGCTCTCCCTTCCCTTCCCAGGCACAAGTCATTAGCCTGAACATGTTCTTGGGACACCATCCTGCTTTCTGCAGAGGCACCATCTCAACACCATCCTTGTCCTCTGCAACACACAATGCTTTCCCGGTGTTGGAGGGAAACCCAGTCTGAGCATCTTACCAGTCCAGGCAGAGAGGCAGGGACAGGGCAACGAGGCAGATACAACCTCCTATTGACTGGAGGCTACACAAAATGTCTCTGGGGCTCAGGTCTGTCCAGATCTGTCACTGCTGGAGGTGGCTTTATCTGCATCAAGGTTTGTGCTTGGACAGATGTGCACGCTGCTGCTTTGTTTCCAGGCGGAAAGAAATTTTCTGGGTGATACAGCTTTGCTGAGAATTGGCCAAACCTGGGTTTGGCTAAAACGGGGAGTAAGAAAACCAAAGCATTTTGCCACATTACTTGACACCTGATGGGGAAAATGCAATTTTCCTTTCCAAGTATCTTGGAAAAGTATTTTCTATTGGCAGATATTTTGCTCAGAGGTGATAAATCGTTTATTGTAGTAATTTTAGGAGGAACATGAGTTTTGGGATACCTCTTTTGTCCCTGCAGCCAGTCAGTTCCCCTCTCAGCCACTGGCTGCAAATTCAAGACAAGCAATTTTACAAACAAGAAAATACGATGTTGTGATCGGGACACCTGATGAAGGGGTAGAGGAGAACACAGAGGAAATCTGGGCTTCCTTTGAAACAGAAGTATAACGATTAAGAACAGGTGGTGATGTTTCAATACAAAAGGACAGATGAACAGGACTTTCTTCTTATTCCTTTAATTTAGAAAATATTTTATGAAGACAGCTGGCCTCTGTGAAAGGAGTCACTTGCTCCATTGATTGATCTTCCTTCCCAACACCTAAACTAGATGAAATGCCAGTTGAGCAGAAAAGTCTGAGTAAGAATTTTCCATGTAAGACGGTTTTTTGTATTATCTGGTATCAATAAAGACCTGATTATGTTCTTACCTGATATCAGTAAACATCTGATTATATTCTTTCCTGATCTCTACTTCATAGGAAATGTTTTTAAAGGTTATCATTGCTCGTGTCAGTGACATTTCTGCTAAGCTCTGTGCCTCTACTGCTCCTTCCCTTGCTGCCACAGCGGCATTCCCCGTAAACTTATCTAAAAGGCCCTTCTGTGTTGTTTCTAGTTCTGTAATCTACTGTGGTAACAAACCATGGACAATGGTAGTATTTATAGAGGTAGGTGGAAGAAGGAGATTAATTAAAGGCCATTTTGAGAGGAAGATGGGCCCACTGCTTTAAAAAAAAAGGTATCAAGACCATGCAGCTGTAACTGCTTTGGAAGGTTTACTTCCTCTTTTAAAGCAGATGTCTCTGTTGTTATTTAAGTATGAATAAACTGGAATAGCTGGATGCTATGGGAAATCTGCTGCAAAAGCAGATGTCAACCAAGCTGTTTTAGGTCATACAAAGCGCTTGCAAACTCCAGAGGGTTATGGCCTCTTTTAGTTAAACCACAGAGCCTGTAACACATAGTGCTTATGGTTTGTTTAATGCAGTTTGTTAAAAGCAACTTATAAGGGAATGTTTAGCTTGTCCCATTGCCTGGCTTGGCTTGTCCTTCCCTCAAGAACAATTCAAGGATGTTGTGCTCTTTTTTGATGTGTAAAATCAGGCACAATCAGGTTAGTACCTTATTAGCACTAAGCGCATTTTCAGTCGAAAAGAAGTGTAATGCAAACGCAAAGGTTTGGAGAAAATCTTAAGCACAGCTGAGACCTTCAAAGTTCTTGTAATACCAAATTGCTTTGACTGGCCTTTCATTTTATGCTGAAATGAGTTTTTTTTTAACTAAAAGATGGATCTTCTAAAAGGACTCTAAGCAGACTTTTTCTAATTTCCCTCCATCCCCAAAATCTTGCCTCACAGAGACTACAGCAAAGTTTTGGGCAATTGTAGTAGAACAAGCAGGAAGAAAACATGTCCTTGGAGGTCTCGAGCTGTGACACTGGGGAGAGTGTCCATTGGAGATGGACATGGAATAAAATATGCAGATCTGTTATCTTTTCCACAGAAGACAGGATTTGGGTCCAGGATTCGACAGCCAAATGCCTGCATTCAAGTAGCCTTGCTTAGATGCCCATTTGCAGTAGTGAGAACTTTGATGTCTTGTTCACGAAAGGACATTCATTTACTTACCACAAATTGAGCTAAGCTACATCCCACTCTTAGTATGTTTTCTAAACCAAATAAAAGGATGAATTCAGTTTTTGGACTGTAATTAACGTCCACAGAATGATGACGCATCTATTCGGTGGTAGTGCCAACTGATGAGGTGGGAGCATCTACAGAGCTGCTATGATCATGACAGAATCCTTAACAATGAAGGGTTGTAACCAATATTTAAACAATTGAGACCAGTGCTGTTTATGCCTCGTGGCTGCTCTGACCATGGTTTGCTTTAACAGGGCTTGTGCTTCAGGTTGTTTGAGCAGTGAGAAAGCACATCACTGTTTTCAAGGTGTGCCTGAACATCAGTTGGTCCCTCTGCCCACACAGCCAAGAAAGCGTGCAGGGGCACCATTGATGGCAAGCATCTGCTTCCTGCAAGTGCATCTTTGAACCCAGCAATAAGGAGGGATAACTGTACTACAGGAATTTTGGTGAACTTGTGTCTTTCTACATAATTTCGGTCTGGCTGCTTGGTAATTTGTGCAGGAGAAGCAACAGAGATTCAGAGGGGCCTGTCTAATTGCAGCGTAATTTTCTGTCTTGACAGCAGCAGCACTGAAATTCTCTGAGGGGTTTTTCCCATTTCTGTGTGCCAGCGCAAGGAGAGGCATTTCACTGTGTCTCTCCCACAGAGGCGCAGAGCTCCTGTCAGCCTCAGCAAAACAGCTGCTTCCCTGGAGAAACCACTCCCAGGCAAGCACATGCTGCTGTGGAGCAACAAGGCAACTGGCTTAAAATTGCGTTTTTTTACTTGAAAAATGTATGTGGTAAGTGTTTCATTCTGCATATAATTATTAATCTGTGTTTCAGCTTTTCTTTAATCTATTTCTAGGCAAAGCAGGGATGAAAACAGGACTTTATGTAACCCTGATGAAAGCATCTGTCAAGTAACAGGAAAGAAATAAGTACAAGAGACTTGTTAATAATACAGTAAAACTATCCGGAGACATAGCACTACAGCGAGGGAGCTTAGTGCTCTAATTAAACCATCTGCTTTTAAAATTGATTTTCTTTAGCAACTGCCTTGATTGCTGGGGCATCCCTGCATGGCACTGAGCTGAACCCCTGGATTTACCTCAATCAGTCTTCCCTGGCCATGCAGGCACTGTCCTCCACACCAGCTGTCTCAGATGGTGCAGAATGGCCCCCAGAGCCATTGTTCTCATGCAGGAGCACTCCAAAGAGGTGGCTCCTGTCCCAGGGGCGTGATGTCCCCCAAGCTGGGGCCATTTCTACCTCATCCATACACCTCCTTCGCTAGGGTCTATGCTGAAACAGTAAATGACAGCCCCACTGTCTGGGGGAACAGGGAGGAGGAATAAAGTAACCTTTCTCCATCCACTGAAGAAATTTCCTTGCTTTAAGGATAGTGACTACTGACTGGTTTATGACATGAAACAATAAATATTTGGGAGTTTTGATCCAGGGCACAAGTGGAAGAATTTTGCAATTTTAAAGCTTTGTGAAGAAGTCAGTCCCTGTGCCATTCAGCTCTACTGAAGCACCATCAGGTGTCCACTGCCCAACTTATCTTGCACTCATAACATGCTTTCACTGCATATGAGCAGGTTTTCCTACTTTCTGTTTGTCTGCTTTTCATGGCATGGTGTGCAGGAGAAGATGAAACGCCATTTTTATCACCACAGGCATGAGGACCATGCTCACTGTTGACTCTTTTTACTGAAGATCTTTCATTGGTCCAATGAAATAAAATAAGGCCCTGGAAATGTCAACCACTGGGATGCAATGCTTGCAAAAGCAAACGTGCAGGAGCCTCCTCAGTAGGAAAGTAGGGAGCAGTGGGGGTGGCTGACCAGAGCCAACGTGCAGAGCTGCTGGGAAGCAGTGGCACAGGTTACACATACTGCCTTGCTTGCCCTCACTGAACTCAGCCTTTTAAATCTGGAGAGCAAAGCTGAAAGCATGGGAAAAGCTAATTAAATGCTGCACTCAATCAAAATCCCTCTAAAATTTTTTATTAGTTTTGTGCAAAACAGTTTACTCATCCTTTTACTATTCTTCTCAGTTTCTTTATGATGACAGACTGTTCAGGGGAGCTGAAAAACCAAGGTGGAGGGTAATCCCTGAGCCTGGGCAATTAACCCTTTATGTGCCAATTCAATGTGGTCTAAACAGAGTGCTGAGCTGCTGCATGCGTGCTCAGCTGCCCAGAGAGGAATCACAGAACCATAGAACACCAGGTTGGAAGGGACCTCATGGACAATCTTTCCTTTGAGTTTGTCCATGGACAAACTTTTCTTGACAAAAACATGGTCTAGGCAAGATGGCCCAGGACACTGTCCAGCCGAATCTTTAAAGTGTCTAATGCTGGGCAATCCACCTCTTCCCTGGGGAGATTATTCCAATGGCTGATTGTTATCATTGTGAAAAATTTTCCTCATGCCTCTGGTCAGAATCTCCCCAGGAGTAACTTCTACTCCTTGCTCCTAGCATTTTCAATGTGACTCCTTGTAAAAAGGGATTCTCCATCTTCTTTGTATAAAAACTGGAGCATGGTAATAGTGCCTCCCATCTCTTCTCAAGGTTGAACACATCCTCTCAGCTTTTCCTCGTGTGGAGTCTTCCTAGTCCTTAAATTATCTTTGTGGCTTTCCTCTGGACCTTCTCCAGCCTGTCCGCATCTCTTTTTGCCTAGTGGGGACCAAAAAAACCACAGCATTCCAAGTGTGGCCTCACAAGTGCCGAGTGGGATAATGACTCCTTTATTGCTGCTGGTGATGCCCTTGTCGATGCAGAGGCAGGTCCTTGGCTTGAAGTGATTCCTGACCACCTCCCGAGGCAAAAGAATCCAGCCTAGCCCAAAGGGCTGCAAGCAGTTAAAAATAATCCCTCTAAAGCTTCCTGGAAATGGCATGAATTGTTGTTTGAGCCTTTTCTGTTGTTTTCTACACAATGTTGGCAGAAAGACACAGAGAAGGTGGTATGTCTGTAATAACTTTTATTTACTTCCCCTTAGCTGTGCCAAGAGGAGCCTACTGTGAAAATATGTCTCTAAAATTAAAGCTAATTTATCGGGAGCACCCCTACTTATTTTCTTTAATTTTAAAAACTGCCTTATGTTGCATTAGGCTTGAACAACATGTTCTTTATAGGCAGGCGTGAAGTGCTAGTAGCACAAATGGGTGGCAACAGGATCACACAATGCTCCTGGATACTCCTCCAACCAGAGGGATCCCATCCAGCCCCCAGCAAGAGTCCAGTGGGGCAGGGGACACACCTCGTGGTAGGGCTTGTTCCCTACAGCACCCAGCAGCACCCCACAGCCTCCTACCGACACTGCAGCAGCACAGGGTGCCAAGCAGGTGCCCACGGACCCTGGCACTAGAGACAAAGGGCTCTGCCAACCCCTGACCTATCTCACCTGGCTGAGTAAAGCCCATGGGCTTCACAGCCATGGTGGGTGACGGCTCTGCCAGCTTGTTGCCCATGAGGAAACTTCTGCTGCTGCAAGTTGGTTTGGTCAGTTTCAAATTTTGTGTTTGCTGGGGAGAGGAAGGCGAGAAGGCACCCACAGAAGACAGCAGTGCTGGTACTTCACAGACAACAAAAGATGCCATGTCAGTGTTCAAACTGGGTAAAATGCTGAAAGGTGGCATGAATATGGAAAGCCAGCGAGTGTCAGGTGCAAGTATCTCTGTGCCTGTGAGTGGTGCCGGGCCAGGGAAGGCTCACCATACCCGGGGTTTGGTTACCTCATGTTTCACGATGTACAGACTGTCTGTGCTGTCCTCTAGATGTCAGTGACAGACAGCACATCCCAGCTCCCTGCTTCCATCCACACCCCATCATGGCTAGGCCAGGCTCTTCCCTTCTTCCCTTCTCTTGGCTTCATTGTCTCTGATACAGGACTGACACTTTGTGGCAGCACCAAAGGAGATTGTCCTCCAAAGCACACCGGGATGGAAATCTGTGACTTCAATTCTTTGGAAAAGCTGGTTTCCACTTTTCCCATGGGTTACCACTCCTTGGTAACACAGTGTCTCATTATGCACTGGTGGACCAGCCAGATGTCCATGATAACACAGCTGTGCTTTCCCAAAGCAGGTGTGCTCTCCTCAGAGGTGATCAGGTGATCCCTGATGAGGATGGGGAACACCACACCAGTGTGTGCTGATGGTGTTACAGCAGGGCCGTCCAACAATGGATAGCTAAGGAGGTGCAGGAGAAATAGAAGGCTATCGAACAACTTCTTGTGCTAATTTATATGAGATGAACTTATTAATGGAACTGCTAGTAAAATAGATTTCCATCAAAGCCTTTCTCAATGAAAAACTAGGTGAGTGAAAGTGCACATAAAAACAAGTCACTCTTTGCGGCTTCTATCTTTCAAGAAAAATGTGAAAAATAATTATTGCATTGTTTTAACAATAATTATTGTTTTCCATCTCTTCATTCTACAAGGAAAGAGGGTGATGTTTTTCTAAACCTCTCTAACGTGAATATCTTCAGTCAGCACGTCTTGAAGACCATATTCACTAGAGACCCCATTCTCTAACGTCACCCTTTTTTCAGCCCTCTACCTCCCTTTTTATTCCCCAGCATGGGAAAAAGGTCTTCAGAAAGGTACAACAATTATATAGTTTGCCTTTATTGATCCCCTATAGTGCTAAGTCTCTAAGAGCATCTTTTATAAGGACTGCTGCTGATTGGTTGAAGATATTGTTAAGATACTATAATGTAGTTGGGTGGGATAGAGGAAGCTAAGAAAACTTGAAATGTTTTTCTAGTTTCAACTATCATCATCCCTGAAGACAGTTTAATATAAATTTTAGGTCATTCTAACTCTGAGAGGATGTTGAGCATGTCTTCACGGTAAAGAAGACCCTGCAAAGTTATGATGATCAAAAGTCTCCCCAGTCTTTAGCTGGCAAAAGCTGCTGAAGCAGTCGCCATTTCGTGTTTTATTCTCCATGATTTTAGGACATATGCAACTGTGGTTTTCTTCCTTTTATTATTATTATTATTATTAAACCTAAGAGCATATGTCCCACAGGGGTTTGGAGAGCATGAACTCCATAGCACCCCTTGGGGCAGTGATGCATCTTCTCTGGGGACTTTTGGCTGTCGCAGTGGGAGGTGTTTTCTGGTGAGCAGTGCATTGCAATAGCAATTGGTTACCCTGAGAAGAAGATAATCAGTATGTTTGTTACATTTCCCCTTGTAAAATATCCCAAAACTTCTCATTCATCTTCATAACCTCTCAGCTAGTGACACAAGGCAGAGAGACTGATGTGAAGCTGAGGGTGGTGGCAAAGAGAAGACACAACAGCTCAGAGATTGCATTTGAAGGTACAAAAAGGTATAAAGCAAGGAGAGGAGACTGGGAAATACTCTGATAAATGTGTTGGAAGTCCAGGTAGGATGGTACAACAAGGGGTGGGGAATTCAGCTGTGGGAGCCTGCTGAGAGATGCATACAGGGAGCGGGTTGGAGCAAACACAACGAGAGTGATCTTGTTGGGACAAACACAGTGATTTTGCTTTGACATTAGGAAATCCAGGCAGCAGCCCTGTGCTGGGGGTGAATGAGAAGCAGCAGCAAGACCTGCCAGAGAAGGGGAAAGGGGGAGAGCCTGAGCCCTGCGCAGAAATAGCAAGCAGCATACGGCTGCTGAAAGGAAGGACACAGGCTGTGTACATGCTCGGGGAAAAGTGGCCATTGCCCTTGTCTTGCTCACCACAGCCCACAAACAGAGCCATGACCACAACAGATCTCAGGCCCCTCACACAGAGGATTTTATGCTGGAGTAGCTGCTGTCTCCAAGGATAGTCATGTTCCTTGCTCAAACTAGAGGGGAATTGAGATCTGCCTCTACAAACATTTTTATATATATATATGTCTATTTATTTAACTGAAATAAAATTTTAAAAGTTTTTAAATGACGGATGGCTACCCATGGTCTTTTCTGGATCTGTATTTCACTCCTGAAGATGCTGTAAGTTCAAGGAGCGCACCCCTGGCTATCGATTTTTCTGACACCTTTGAATTAAGTGAAGGTTAAAGTCTGTCAAGAGAATGTTTAATTCATGTATTTAGCAAGCACAGTTCTTTCATCTGCCCACACAATATGCCAGGAAATATGCTAAACTGGAGCAATAGCTCAGTCAGGGCTAAAATGAGAAACTGTTAAACAGCAACACTTCTGCCAAGACACCGAGAGCAAGTATCAGGATCATCTCAAATTACAAATTCTGCTAGCTGAAGTAATTAAAGAGCTCATTTTGGACTTTCTTCATGGAGCTACTCCATGCTATTGACTAGAGGGAATCTCTTCATCCTGGGGATCTCAGCTGGCCCTGGATGTCAGTGGTGCTATCAGGAGAACTGGACTCTGCACTGACTCAGCCACTTCTTCTGCCTGAGAAAAGCATAGCTAAGGCAGAAGAAGCCAGCTCATATGACAGGTAATTCCTGCAAGGGTGACTTAGTAAAATGAAAGAACACCTAGGGCAATGAAGACAAGCTGGCCACAAATAAAGTTCAGCTGGAATTTGGAAGAAAGTTTATTTTTCGCTGCAAGAGAAGCAGGATTTTGAAACAACTTTCCAACTAGCACCACAGAGCCAAAAAACCAGAGGAAAAAATATCAACCCAGACCCAGTGTTGTGCTTTTAGCTGGAGTTGGGTAGTTTCATGAAATAGACTCTGTGGCAACAGAAACAGCATAGGTCTTGTCTCTGTAACCCAAGAATCTCTTCTAGGCTGATTATTTAATGCAGACCATGAAATTTGTTGCATTGAAATGCCATCCCCTGTGCAGGTTTCAGTAGGTATAAGTGGGTTTGATGGATACTCATACTTTGCTCAGAGCAAGAATGTTCCAGAGGACATGAAATGGCCACTTAGGGCGTAAGTATTACAGTCCAGCTGGAGCAGCTACAGCAATTTACCTTAATGACTCGAGCATATTTCACAGCAGTGCTGTATAGCTCTTCCAACCTAAAAGCCCTTTCATGGCTTAAACTCAAATTTATGCCACTCACAGAATACATCTAAAAGGAAAAAAAAAAGCATATCCACCAAAATCTGGAAAAAAACCCCTGAGGATTTAGAGCTATGAAAACCCAGAGGTTAAAATGTGCTGAAGGACAATAATACAAAGAGTGCCAATGACTACAGAAGTCTCATAGTAGGAAGATCATTACCTCAGGGGTCAGCAGTGGAAACCATTGCACAGACATCACAGGGTGCAGCACGGTAAGGCGGCAGCAGGATGCCCAGACTCTGCAGCACCAGTCAGAGGCAGTGCTTGTGGGACTACAGCCAGCTCAGCAAGCAGCTTTCCTGTCTTTTGGAGATGGCACATGGCTGTCACTGCTGCAGGCAGGTGATATCACCAAAGGACTCTGCAAGGGCTATTCCCAGCAGACAGCCATTAGGCAATAGCTGAAAGAGTACAACATGGGTGTGTGGGCAAAGGAAGCTGAAGCAGAAAAACTGGAGCCCTTAAGGCCAGGTACAGCCTTAATTAGAAAACCCACAATTAAATGATAGAAGTTATGTATCTGAACACATTAGTGTGCTGCTCGAATCATGCTCAAGGGTGATTCAGCTTTCTTAGTTCTCACACTTGAAAGGCTGACCTCTTCACACCCATGTTCTTCCCACCTCACTCCATTAAGCATATAAAACTGTGAAATTCAGAGAATCTAACAAAAAAAGAAGGGAAGAGCTGTTAGCCTTAACATCAGGCTCCATGGGATGGATTTTGCAAGTGAGGGATGGACTGGTGCTTATGTGCCGCAGACTGGAGCCCCACAGTGGAGCACCCACGCCATATCCAGCACTGTGTGTGCTTTCCTTGCAGTTTTGCCCTGTGAAAGAGAAGTTGACAGACAAATTGACAGGGAAGAAGGAAAAGCGGCTGAGGCTATCTTGGAAATGCATGCAGAAACCAACAAATCTGATAATTACCCTTTTCCTATTGGGAATGTGTGAACTGGAAGTATTTAATGAAGAGGAATAATGAGGTAGCAGCAGGTGGAGAAGCAGAATGGGACAAACCTGAGCTGTTATCTTCAGCAAACCTCACCTTCTACAGCTCCATGTTATTTGCCTGGCCTTGCTCCTGGGCTCTTGATCACCTTCTGCAGGTTTGTCTCCATGCCAGCACTGATCTGCTCCTCACTCCTCCAGTCACCCATTGGTGAAACAAATCCCTCGTGCCTCAGTGCAGGCAGTGGTGGTCTGGTGGCTTTGGGAGTCAGAAAAGTAGTCATGGCTTTTGCTTGGCATCTGGGGCTGGGAGTCCTCTATAGCCTCAGCTCTGGCACTTCACAGTGACGTGTTTGCAAAATCTTGCCCATGCCAGAAGTGCCTCACCCAAAGGAACAAGGCAAAAACACAAGGCAAAAAACCAAACTACTAATTTTTTTTCCTTTGAGAGTAACTCAATCTGCCAGGTTTATTTGTGGAAGGTGCTGGTACACAGAGAGATGTTAGCTCAGGTCTTATTTTACACATTTTGATATTCATTGATTTCAGTGGAATCGATCTTTATCTCCAAAGAGGTACAAAGGAAAGATAAGCACATGTTACTGCGTGGCATGGTTGAAGGGGATAGAACCTGGACCTGAAAGTGTGTGCTTTCTCTGGAGAGTGAGGTTCCTCTCCTGAATTAGAAGTACTGTAGATGGCTAAACTGGATGGGGCAACCAAGCAGCTAGAGGCTGGCACATATTTCTCAAGGTCTCTGCTTCTCAACTCCCTGTTTCCAAATCAGAATGTAACAATTTCTTTCTTGTCTTCTGAACACAATTTTACAAGGCTCCAGCTGACCTTTTCTTTACAGTGCTAATTCCTTAAACCTATAGTTTTCTGTTTCCCAGATTCACCAGGGGATTGAATCACATGCAATGGGCACCTTTGAGGAAATTAGATAGAGGACTTGCACCCAAAAAGGCTACTTCAGGTGAGACCATCAAGGCACCTTCAGTGACAGCTTGCTTGAAGTCTATGGAATTAACAAGGCAAGTCTTCCTGGCACCTAAAAAGCAAATCAAGCAAATGAGAGTTCAGTAGGACCTTGCCACAGCCCAGACTGACTGCTCTGGGGTAGGAAAGAGCTGCAGACAGACTGGCACACACGTGATTGCACGTGTACCAACACAGCTATGACTTCCAAGCACTTTTTTCCACGGATGCTCCCCTGGCACAGGGAGCAAATGCAGAGCTGGGATGCACGGAAGGATGACAGCCAGTAGCAAAGCATCCTGTACCGTGCAACCTTTGCCTGCTTTCTGCTCTCAGTGTGGTCTCCAGCAGCCAGGTGGGAGGAATGGCAGTGGCAATGGTTTTCACACAGAGTGCAGGCTGTGATGCTACACGAGCAAAGTGACACAGAACATCACCTCCTCTGCAAATCTAGAAGCTCCTGCCCAACTATGCAGCCAATCTGTCTGCTTCTACCCACCATGACCTAAGAGCTGAGCTACCAGAGCTCCCTTCACTTCAGAGCAGTGCTACCGCTCCTACATCAGCTGAGGATCTCACTGCAGGCATTCCAGGCTTGCCTATTCCATCTGTACCTCTTTTATGCATCCTGCCTAAAGCAGGTGGCACAGAACCTCGCTCCAGGGTGCAGCAGAAGTCACAAATGGAGTTTTCACGGCAGCACTCACAATAGAGAGTGGGCAAGTTTTAGACAGGAGCAACAAGGTATTAAAAAATATTTATTAGACTGAGAATCAAGGAAAGACTGTAATGATGCAACCTGTACGTTTGGTTAGCCACTTAACTGGTAAAATGTATTTAATTACCTTCTAAGGATTTGCAAAGTGGATAGGCAATCCAGGAACTCACATTCCTTTCAGACAATAAAAAGCAGTGAAGGTTTTAGCCCTAGGAATAAAACATCATTGTGTGAAAACTTCCTGGCCCTAAAGTCCAAGCCGCCCCAAAGGATCTGTCCTCTATTTCTGTGGTATTTATCAGCTAACCCAAGGATAAAAACTGGAAGAGAATAAATCATCCTTTTTAAAATTTTTTTCTTTACTACTCTTTACCTGGGGAGACCCCAAAGAGCAGGTGTTCTGGACACATTGCAATTCCCATGCAGCCACCAGGGTTCAAAGCCAATTAACATCTTACAGGATCAGGCTCACCCATCCCAGGTGAAAAGTTCTGCAGTGCTTCCACGTGCAGATGCTGCCCAAACCAAAGCACCAGGCTGTCACCAGAGCGAGCTGCAGCAAGAGTAAAGACTCACATTTTTTCACTGCTTCTTTTAGCACATACAACACAGTGCAAATGCCTTTTTTGAATTACAATTTTTTATTAGATGGACACAGTTTAATACATAACGTGTACATGACCTAGGATGCAACATGCTCCCTGCCCCACCGAGTTACAGAACACTGACGCCGTGAAGGGGAACACCAGCTCTGCGTTTGTGAGCTCCCAGGAGTGTTACAGATGGCCGGGAGTGGAAGCTTTGCACACAGGTAGGTCTACACAGGACAGGATGACACACATCAGGAAGAGGGAAAGTTTAGGAAGAAAGGAGTAATCTGGATCTGCCCTGGCTGAAGGACTGCTTTCAAGAAGATGTTCTCTGTTTTCTCTCCCAAATTCCTCAGGGAGTGGGAGAGTGAAGCATAGGCCATGATGCAGCTGGAGCCCTGTGGAAAGCAGTGCTGTGTGGTGTCACACATGGCACTGCCAGCCAAGGGCCCCTCTGAGAGCCACTGCTCAGGATGCCAGAACAGGCTGTGGGCCATTCTGCACTGGGTCTTCCACTTCTGCTCTCTGTGCAGGGTGAACATATGTTCACCTGTTCACTCCTACCACTGTTCATGCCAAGATCTAGTGAAATCAGCAAATAAGTCACTGAAGACCAATGAGATTTGGCATTTTCCTGGTGATCACCCCATTCCTGCACTCCTGTGAAGGGCCAAAAGGCCATTTCAGGGTCCTGTTTCTGAACCATGGTATTGCCTGAAGAGGACACCTCAAATAAATGGCCTGATGGTGGAAAAGGACAGGGAGGGACAACCAAGAAATCCACTGAGAACCTGGCAGCTACTCTTCACTTCAGTGATAGCACTTGGGCTGCTCAGCATTAGAATCAGATACTTATCTTAAAGTAAGTGTAAACATGAATTTATGGGCTTTACTCCAGGTCCACTTCCCTTGGAAGGTTTGATTCTAGACAGTCAACAAAAAGAAAAAGAAAAAAAAAGGAAGTCACCTAGGAAAAACCAAGAATTCAGAAGACTCACCAAAAACTGTTTCAGTCTTACAAAGCATGTGCCTTTTGACTCAGGCTTCAAAATAAATTTACTGTATTATTAAAAAAATAGCAATATAGAAACTACCCCTTTCTCAGTTCAAAGTTTAAGCACATCTAAGAAGACCCTACAGAAACAGTCCTTTTTCTGGCAAGGCACTATCCAGTAGTGTGTGGCACAAACAAAAACACCTCTATCAAAGCCACTGATACAGTGAATGTGCACGTGCACGTCAGCCCACACAGCAACTTTAGCTAGGTACAAAGATTAACAGTTCACTCACACTGCTCTCCATTTTAAAAAGTGGGGTAGTTATAAGTATTAGCTAGAAATTGGGATCATTTGGTTCTTAAGCATAACTTTATATGCCAAAATTTTAAACAGAATTAAGAATTTCCTATTTCTTTCAATAAATGTCTCTAGTTTCTCCAGACCTTTTCAGTTACCTGATAGCTACATTTCGTTATTACAAAACTGATTTAAAAAATTCCATCTCGTGTAACAAACTAGAAGTCTACTTGCTTTAACTACAAAAATAAGGCTGTCATAGAACAGACAAAATTCACATCCAAACATATATACTTCTTTTTTTTTTTTAAACTAGCCATTTATAATTCAAAAGCACATCTTCTAAGGGACTTACACTGCCAATCCATACAAGCAAGCAGGATATCTTTGCAGCTAGTGTTGTCCTCCATACAACTGATTATGCCCACATGTGTGCTCTGAAATAAGCCAGGTTTACTTAACAGCTGAAACAAGATTAACTCTCCACTAAACGAGAGCCTTCTATTTTACAATTATCAAAATTCAAAAGGAGCTTTGTGAAACTAATTTTACCCCTGGAGAAATCAGTGTGGTTTTTCCTTTCACATCAGTAAGCCTGGGATTTCACCCAGGGTTATTCATGTGTATACATGTAAGTGTCCTTACACACTTACAGAAATTTTTCAAACCTGGGACTTCAGGCAGTTCTCATAGTTTACAACATATCAAGTACATGATAAATCCAGGATGGCTTCTCTGTAATCAACTGCAAAATTACATAAATTTATATCTGTATTCATTTACAAAGTTAAATATTTAACTCTTTTTTTAGGAATAGTTACATTGAACTTGGTGAAGCTAACAACGTACACTTGCACCTCGTGTTCTATTCCCTTCCTATAGTGAGGTTCAAGTCTTATGAAAATATGGGATTGGTTACAAGAGTGTCACAGTACCTTAACAAAGACAACATAATTCTTAAAAATGCACGTACATACATCAATGCCCGTTCAGGATTCCTCTAGAGAAGGTGCTCTGGCAAAGATTTTGACTAGTAAATACAACCATGGACTTCAAATCAGTGTGTGGTCTCGCTCCATCTAACCCTTTGGATGAGCTGAGGAGCCAGGTTTGCCCAGTCTGGTAAGAAGAAAGCTAAGAGGTGATCCAGCGGTAGCCTACAACTGTCTTGAGGGCCGTTAAAAGAATAATGGTGCCAATCTCTTCTTGTGAGTGCCAGAAAAACACAGCAAAGGCAGCAGCCTCAAATTAAAGCCTAGGAGTCAAAGCTGGGCTTAAAAAAAGAAAAGTTTTCACTAGGAAAGCACTGCAGCAATGTCACAGGTTACCTAGAGAGTTATGAGATCTTCATCTCTGGATATTCTTAATGCTCTGCTAGACAAACCCACATCTGATCCAAGCTAGTGTGGTTCTTACGCCTGATTTTGACAGTGCTGGACCAGATGATTTTCAGTTGTCCCTTCCAGCTGACATGTCTTGTATGCCATGGTTACTGATGTGAACAGAACATGTGATTTTTTTCAGTGTTGCTTTTGTTGTGACAGTGTTGCTTTCTGACACTTTTTACAAGTCTGCCTTCCTTCAAACCACACAGTCTGAGTGATGCTGTGATTGCAAAGAAGCTTTTCTACCTCGTGGTTGTCTTTTATTTACCCAAAGACATAAGGACATTCACTGTGATGGCACTACCTTGCCAGTATGAAATCACTTGAGTAAAAGCTACATTACAGGATAGCTGTTATTTATGTAGCCAGACTTGATTCAAAATGCATGATGCAATTTTACTTCTGTCTAGAATGTATTTTGTAATGGCTGTTGGCAAGTCATGGGCCTAAGTCCCGCTGTGTGCATCAATGCTGTCCCACTGGAATAATCTCCACTTCCTTATCTCGGCTCCTGTGCCTCAGCTGAGCAAACACTGTGCCCTCATTTGGCAAAGCACACACTCAGCTTTCTCACTGTCTTTGAGGCACCTCCACACGACCACATCTGGGGATATAACCAGGGCAACAGCTGGCAAGTTAGGCATGCTCTTGGACCACGGTGGCCTGTTTAACCATCATGGGACTGAAACCTGGCTCTCAAAGTATCCATCCCCCTGACTCTCTTGTGGCTTGTGGTGGAGCTGTGTGTTGTTGAAGGTAAACTGAAGTTTTGGCAAAATTTAATTTTAAGACAGTCCAACTATAGAGCTCCAACCTTGAGTGTTAAGACTTTCTCAGTTAAGAGCTAACTCCATATTACCATTAGCTATGAGACCCCTTTAGTTCTTCTGAACTCCCCAGTATTTCCACCAAGTGTTGGGGAAATTTCACCTGCATTTGGAAACATGTTGAAAAACTTCACTTTGGCACCTCCTTCATGATAGCAACTTGTTTTAAACAGTCAGTTGCAATGTGCATCATTAGACAAATCAAGTCTTCATTAACAAGATTAGCAGCCCATGTCTCTTAAAATAACATCTAGAATAAACATCACAGTAAATAAATGCAGAGCAAAAATACAGCAGTTATTGGCTTAGACTGAGATCTCAAGATTGATGCTTTTTATCTTCTGGATCATAGCCAGCACAAACATCATAATAACCACCAGCACCTTTACTATCATGATGAGCTAATTTGAACTACAGTAGTGGGAAGAATTAATAGAGGTAAGGAATATGACTACGTAAGCATACCCATGAATGATAGAAGCCCTACACTTCTACTCCTTATTCTCAAACATACGTGCCTGTTAGAATATCAGGGCCAGTTGCAAAAGCAATCCAAAGACAAAAGTGAAACATCAACAGTGAGCATTTTTACAAAGGAAGATGAGTAGCCCAGCCTTAATCTCATTTCATATGCGTGTTATTAGCTCCACATTACTGGAGAGCACCATCTCATGGCAAGCTGACTACTACTAATGATACATATTTGCTCTATCACAGTGATCCATTAGGGAAGCTGTTATGTGCTGGAGAACAGTCATTCATTCAGGAATGTGCTTGTTGATACTTCAGGTGGGCTTTCTAGGGTTCTGACTCCTATGGAAAAGAGAAAAAATAAATAGTATTATTAATTATTATTAACATAATATTAATGTTATGAATACATTCTCATCTCCTATACCTGTGACCTTTGCATACATGGTGACCCTCACCCTGGACCACATAGGAGCTGAGGATGCATCTCTTTGAAGTACCACCAGACTGAAGCAGGAAGTTCATAGAGACACCCCTCCAGGCCTCCAACATCATATTTTCTAGGAACAGAGCTGCATAGAAGCTGCTATTTCCAATCGCATCAGAACAGCATCTTTTTCCTAGGACAAGTTCTCCAAGCTATAAAGTGAGGCAGGCTGCCAAAATAACCCAGTTCTGTGGTTCTCTGTTGAGGTTCTTCCTACTCCTGTCCCTCAAGGGGTCCAGAAATAAATGAATTCCTGGCAGAAGAACTCTATAGATATCCAAGAGCTACCACCCAGTCCTGAAACAGCACTAGTACCAAATGTATCTATATCTAGAGTATCCAAGGGAAGAAAAATCCTCCCCTAGGTGTCTGATCTACTGCCAAAAGGTGCACCACACAGTCTGTTTGAACAAGTGTCCAGACTTCCATATGGCAATAAAATTTCCTCTGTTATACTGCCCTCAACAGAACGACATTACCTGGCTTTGTGTTTTGACCTGTATATATGTGTTTGCTCAAACTGAATTCAAAAAAGTTAATATAAGTTCTGACTGCTCCAGCATTTCCGCATTAAAAAAAAATTAATTAATGCCTAATGAATAAATGCTGAGCCATTATGCCAGGCTGCAGACAGTCCAGTGATCAAGATAATTAAGCCAGTTACTTACAATTTAGATTGATAATGTGAAGGAGAATGTAGTCTTTAAAATTAATTTATCTGCTGTCCCAAATTACTCCCATGTAGATGCTTGTTTTCATTTAAAATGCATTACTTTTCCTTACAACCATTTCAATTACTTCATTAGCATGTAGTTGATATGGACAAGGTATGGATCAGAGCAGTAGTGCATCCAAACACACAGGGTTCCTTCCATTAAAAAAAAAAATTCAATCTCAACATTTCAAGAGCTCCATTAAAAGTCTGCAATACTACACTGACCTTAGATGCCAAAGTAGGTTTCAGTCCAAGAAACGAGAACACAGTGTTGCTCTCCTTTGATTCAAAAAACCCATCATAATCCTAGAGAATTAAAAAAAGAAAAGATGAGTCAACATTTGTATTCATATTTTCCTGATGGATTACCACACCTTGTATTAGACTAAAGGGTGTAATAAACATGTAATAAACATGTAATAATGCTCAGAAAAATATTGATACTTACCCCTATTCTATCCAAACCTAAAACCTGAACTGCAATAATAACACAAACCACAAACTACAGTGGCAAAGAAAACCACAAATTCTCTAACTTCAACATCTCTCAGTACTTTGACAGGAAAGTATAAGCATGTACTTGAATCAAAAGAAACTCTATTGTGGGTATATTTTAAAGGTATATAAGTGCCTGGCAAAGCAAATAAGTTTCTGACCAGGTTTCCAATTTGTCTTTTAGCAAACAAAATACTTCCTGACATGGAAACCCCCAAAAAGTCTTAAGGCAGATGAATTCCTTATTCCTTCTGTGGTAGAACAGAGACTTCATCATCACGGTAACCCTTGAAATCATCAATCATATCTCAGTCTTGCACAACAACACAGTTAAATATAAAATGTTACCATAAATAAACTTATTATATATAAAAATAAATAACGGGCTTCATTATCTTTTAGGGAGTTTTGAGCTCAAGGTGTTACTACTACTTTTACTGTTTTGGTTATTGCATTGGACACCTGCTACTCTTACATCATCAGATGAGCTGACAGTACTCAGTTTTCAAGGGGGAAAAATAGGGAAAATCAGAGCACAGTTTAGTGAATGGATTTGGCTCATGGCAAGAAGCCAAGAAGTTTCATGTGCTCCTCGTGGTTTGGCAGAGATTTCTTCTATGACCACTAGCAAACAGTAAAACATCCAGCTTAGACTCTTTTCCTCCACCACATAATTGCAAAATGGAAATATCAATCCTTAACCACTCCTGACATGTAAAATACTCTGTAAATGTTAGGGAATTTCAGGTGTGTGCTCATCACTTCATAGCAATTATCTCTTAAATAATCAGGATTAGCAGTTTTGCTTAACTTGAAAGTATTCAACAAGGTATTGACTGTGCATGTACCTGCTTTCAACATAGCAGGCGGTCTCAGTGTCGCCATATGATTCCCACCCGTGCAACAGCCTTTCCCAACGCACCTGACCCCCAAAATCAGCACTTCTCTGGTTCCTAAGCTTTTATTTTTGAGAGCTCTTCTCTCAGTGTTAATTTGTCCTGGTTTTGGCTGGGACATTGTTTGAGGTGAACAAGGCTTTCCCTGAAATTAGACCTCAGTTTTCTCCCAGCAGCAGCTGCTTTGCCCACTTGTCCCCATCCACTCCTGCCTTCTCTTGAACCCCTAACCTCCCAAAACACCCCACAATCACAAGAGACCATGGGAAATATACAGAAGCTCTAATTGAAAAGAAGAAATCTTTCTCTGACCTGGTTATTTTTTGGAAGGAAATCACAGGATATGCAAAGATTAGGAACCTTCTTTTATCTTCCAAGCAGAGTTTACTCATGCCTAGCCAATATCCACTTGGGTTTACATTTTGGCTTCTCACATCCCAAGCAAGAAGTAAAAGTGGTCTGGGAAAGCGTTCCGCTTCCCAGGATTCCTTTGGATTTTCACAGTATAGTGTGAATCCCCAACAGCTCTTCATTCCACCTGCCAGACTCAACTATAAGCTACACCAAATTATGTCCTTGCAGAAGGGTGACAGGTATTTCATGAAATAACTTTGTAAGGAAAGAGTGTGCCTCTAGACAAAGACTTAACTTCTCTTCACTCTTTTACTTTTTTCTCCACCAACATAAAATAAGCGATCGTTTGGACAGGAAATACATAGACACCATAGCAAGGATAATACACCTCCCATGAGATCCATAACTATTCTGCAGGTGAGCGGAATTTCTCCTAAAACCTTCATGGTACGCTAGATGAAGATGCTTTACCAGCATTTCAATAATGATATACTGCTGTATCAGTGTGAACTGGGACACTTTGCAGTTCCATAATTATTTAAACAGCCTCAGCCCCCCACCAAAAACATAACCCCATAGCTGCACAAGAGCAGTTTCCCAGCCTGACCCTCTATAGTAAAAGCATCTGTGAAACGCACAGAGAGGCCAGCAGGAGTGTATAATGGTCCTCAGATATATTAGCTGACATAAGCAGGAAAAGAAAACCTTCTTAAGATGACTTTTTGTTGTTTTCTTCTTGGAACATGGCATACGCTAATGTATGAATTAACAAAAATTTACAGTTACTTGCCAGGAAGTAAATCCAAGTAAAATAGGCAAATCAACTAAGCCATGGCATAAGATGAAAGATTACTGAAAGGAATCCAAACAGTGCTATGGATTAAAAAGGGACAACATAATCATTGAATACCTAGAGGAGTAATAAGTAATACTGAAGCTCTGCAGAATGATGTTCGATCGGCCCTTGACCTCTAAGAATGAGACTCCAAAAACTGCATGGACACTATTAAACCTAAAAAGGTCTGTTCTGACTCTTCTAAAGCAGAGGGAAAACCCATGAGGGACACAGGCTATATGAGCAACACACGAGAAGATAGCCCATGACCTACGTGAAAAGTAACCTTCATTTGCTCCACTGGGTGCATCGACAAGTGAGTCACATGTCTCTGCAGCTGAAGGTAGGGCAGCAGTGGATGAGAACAACCCACAGCAAGAAGGACCCTTTCTTTAACATCAGGGCCGCTCTAAATTGCCTGAAGATGCCCATTACAGCCCGGTAAACTACCAGCAGCCAACCTGCGAGCATGCAGCTCTTGTGGCAGACACCTTTTTGGGTCCCCACCAGGAGCACTCTCCCTCCTAAGCACACAGGCAGTCTTCACTAACCCCCAGACACTTCTTTGTCTCAACAGTTTGTCCAAGGAAGGTTCTGTTTGTTCAGGTGAATCATCATCTCTCAGCACCATTTTCCAGTTCTGGCATTCTCCTGAACTCTCTTAATCCCAGTACTTCAATTAGCTCTAGAAGTATCACTACCCTAAGACCATGTTTTTTCACTCTGTTAATAAACAGGTAAAAAAACAAAGCAGAGAAGGACCCAGAGATGGAAAATCATGTCATAAGGAAATAGGCGGCACTTGTGGCTCTGACAATGACTTTGACATTCAGCTAATCCATCAACAGCTGTGAACATCTGTTTAACCTAACCTCCGCAAAGTAATTTAATAATAGTAAAAAGCTGTCTTCAAGCACTAGTTATCTTACTTTCAGAATTATCAAGTCTTGACTTAGTATGTTTTTCCCACATTTCCACTGATTAACAAACCTGGATTCACTTACTGAAAAAATTGTGAAGGTTAAACGGTGAGCTAAACTGAGTAAGTCTGTGTTTGCAAGAGCCCAAAACCCAGTGGATTGCTTCATTTAAAAAGCACCTGAATATTTAAGAACCACCAGAGATTATCCATCAGAAGCAATCTCCCTGACATTTTGAAATATCTGCATTGCAAAACATATTTAAACGCTATTGACACTTACTTTCATGGGCGGTGGGGGAGAAGAAACATCATGCTTTTAGATAAAGTAGAAGTAAATTTTAAATAGGAGAGTTTTCCTAGTGGTCTGCAATTAAAACATGATCTCAAAATATTCAAATGTGAAACAAAAAATGTTATAAAAATGCATAACAGTCCTCTAAAATTTTTAAGAAATCACTTTAGCACAGTAGTTTCTGAAGACATTATTGAGAAGTATGATCTCAATGCCTCAATGGCTGTGCTCTGGCATGTGTAGGAGTTCAAAGTGGGCATCCCTGGCTTTTCCTGTAACACAGGCGAGATAAAAGATGCTCCAAAAACACCCTGCCTTTGCTCTTACCATTAGAAGGAGAGGAAGTCTGTGCAGTTTTGGGCCACATGCAAAGACGCTAAATCCATGGGTGAGGACATGAAAATTTTTATCTCAATAAAGAACATCACACTGCTACCAGCAGTAGATGCAGAGGCTGAAGAAGAAAAAAAGGGCAAGCTCAGTGAAAGATGACAATTTCTTACCCAGGCAGGAGCCCAACTCCAGCGGTAACCCAACAGGTTCCATTCCCAAAAACTCTGTGGGACATTCTGCCTCCCACAGAGGAAGGATGCCACCACTCACTTGTTTTGGCAATGCAGTGGTTCCCTCTTTCTGCACCAGGCTTCACCACCAGCAGCAAGTTACCACAGCCCTCTTGTCACCATCCCAGGCAGCTCTACCCAGGCTGGGATCAGTGGAGCAGCTCTGTCCTGCCCCTGTGCAAGGAAGTGGCTCCCACTGACAATGGGAGGCACTCACAGAGCAGCTGTTAACCTAAAAATACACAACTATGGCAAACTGCTACCCACCGCCCCACTTCAAAAGGCAACTGTGTGCGCAAATATGATTTTGACTGTAGCATTTTAAATTATGAAACTTGGTGCTTTCCAGAGCTGCTAATCACACTTCATTAATGTATAAAATTCTGGCAACATCAGTAGCTGATTAAAACTGATGAAAAACTGAGTACTAAAACTAGTAGGACATGAAGACAGTGGACATGAATCACCAGCAATGCAGAGATGCTCAACCCCTCTGGAGAAGTAAAAAAGCTAAAAATACAGATGACAAATCCCACAACCAAAGGTAGGAAATGTTACCAAAAAAGACAAATACCAGTTAGGAGGAAAAAATATATCTCAGGATGGTTCGAGGGGATAAAGAAGGGACAAGAGTATAAAGAAGGAAAGTAAAAAGCTATTTCAAGGCAGAAAGGCTTTTTTAACAGAATAACAACCAGCTGACTGCTTTAGGCGAGGTTCCTCACTCTTAAAGTTGGTGGCAGGTCCATCACCAACCATGTAACCTGAGCAGGATACAGCCTCTCTGTTGTAACACCAGAACAGCTACAGCATTAAATACGCTCAATGAGCTGCTAGGGAGTGGATTAGCAGACCTAATAAGCTCTTGCTTTGTTGAAAATAAACTGAAGCCACTGTAGGTGAGCTACTTGTCTGTAGCTCACCTATAAACAAGCAAAATCTTGTTGGCCTTGTGTGGCCTAAAGCTCTTTTTTGCTTTCCCAGCTCCTGATAAGTGACTCTGAACTGGGATAGAGAGACAAGCTGTGGCTGCAAAGGTCTTCAGGACCAAAGTTACCCCAGAGGGTAATGGGAGGAAGGCTAGGAAGGCTGTGAAGCACACTGGGGTGGCAGGATGCTTGGTACTAGATGTGTCAGTGGACACATGGAATGCATTTCCAGAGCATACTGAAGATGTTTCCGCCAGAAGGTTCCAGTTCATGAAAGAAAAATGTAGTAAGAATTACTAAACACGTGAAAGTGACATTTATTTCAGAAAAGTAATTAGAGACAACGAAAATACTCAAGCATTTTATATCTTTACTTGCTTGTGGTCTTTCTTAGGCATACGGCCACAGCTGGGACAAAACCTGGCTTGATGGACCTTCAGTGTCACACATGTAAGGCCATTTATATTAATCTTAAGGTGTACCATACACAAAGTTTTAAAATTATCATAGAATGAGAGAATTACTTGGGTTGGAAGGGACCTCAAATATCATCTAGTTCCAACTCCCAATAATCAGCAAAGCCAAGTGATGCTGTCCATTAAGTATGATGATAAAGGGGAAAAAAAGAAACCAAAACTACCCAAGCCTCCAGGCCTTACACTTACACAGCTTTGTTTCTAAAATTTGAATCTTTGTAGTTTATCCTGAAACTAAGAGGTGCTGTGGCTGCTTTGCACCTCTTTAAAACCAGATTAATCAAAGACAGGTGAACTTTGTTAACGTCTACATTATGCAGAAATCCCAAAGAGTATCCACTGCCCAAATGCTACAGAAAACTAACATCAGCTATGTCTCTGAGACACTGGACAAGCATTCAGGAAATCTGACACAAATTCTTATGTCCTTCTGGCCTTCATGTGGGTTTTATGGCAATTTACTACAGTAGGAAAACCATTGGTCCTCAGGAATTCTCTCCTCTCTAGAAATCCCACTTCCAGGGTAGGTTCTTCTGTCGACAGCAACTGCCAAGTTCACAAAGCTCAAGCTGGCTACAGCACTAGCTGTATGCCAGCTGTGATGATCACTAGAGCTTAAGTGTGCTGTATTCCTAGTGCTGGGAAACCAGATCACTGTAGTGATGTGATTACAGACACTGCCACAATTAATTTGGCTCAGGATTTTGTTAAGCAGGTACACTCAGGGTTGTTTAAATAAACACTGTCACTGCTGGGAGAAACTATTTACTGCACACCAAAGTTAAAATTGGCAGTTCTGCAGATCAGCATAAATAATTATTTGGGCTTCAAGGAACATAACAGAAGCATGAAGGCATGTGTCAAAGTAAAACATTAACACAAAGTAGATTTCATTTACAATTAGCAATTATACCTTCATTACTGCACTGAGATCAGGAGAACATTACATCTAAAGAAGTTTTAAAGACTGCAACTGTGAAGAAAATTCTTTCCAGTACGTTTCTTTAAGCAAGCAAGTTGGTTTTGTTGCTGTTTGCTTTTAGTTGGCAACAAGAGTGAACTTCTTAAACATCTCAGACAAATCTTTATTGCTTACCACACCAAGACACACAAAAACACGAAACCCACCCAAACATAGCTTGCATGACTATTCCTACAGATTTGTAAAGTGCAGTGATTATTGGACAACACTTACAGATTACTCCTTTGGCATGCTGTTTAAATTAATTTCTTTGTCACTATTTTTAATATAAGATTATGATCTCTCCATTCTTATAAAAGGGGCAACATAATTGGTCCTTCAAGTAATAGTGAGGAACTCATAATTTAAACACATTGAATCAGCACTTTGCTACTGACTGAGTTAATACTGTACGGCATTGAGAACGAGCTGTTAACATCCTCCCTGAAAAGGGCAGTTCAGTTCTCCAGAACAGATGAAATTCATTTACTGATCTGATTACAATGCAAAACTCTTACACAGCACAGCTCTCCTTGGAGAATGTATGTGCATGTGTGAGTCTCTTTTAATATTATATAAATAAACAAATAAAAGAAGATCTTGTCTGTACAACACAGGACAAGCTAAACATGACCATTTTCATTACCTAACCTTCTGATAAGATCTCTGCACAGGATTTTTAAAGAGCTTATACAATTGACTCTACAAAGCAACTTGTTACTCCTCTACTAAAGGCCAGATGTTTATTTCTGTAATCTGTTTAGTTGCAGCCTTCCAGAGACAAAGGCTTTAATAAAAGGGAGCAGATGTCAGCCACAGCTCTATTGTTTGGACACTACATGACAAACTCAGGCTGATGTGATGTTTGCCATTCATGCAGCAATGGTGCCAGGGTACACAGACATCAGCTATGTAAGAACTGATATCCCTCACCTCCAAGGCAGGGAGTCCAAGTGCAGCAGGACTTCCTCTAGACAAGCACTGAAGACCTCAAATCTAGCACACAGTGCCCACCTAGGGTAGGGGAATACTCAGGGGGGTTAGTGGCAGAATCCCTAAGTACTATGGATGGTAACAGCTGTCACCTCCACCATTTGTGCACCTTCCAGCTCACCATATCATTTTACAAATTGTTTGGACAAGAATATTATCAAATCAGACCACAGCAGGAATTTGAGAAAGGGAGAGGTGGAAATCATAAAACAGGGAGCTAACTATGGTACTCAGCCTGTTACACGAAGTAATGACTAAAAGACAAAAAAAGACCATGTTGCACAGAAGCTCTGCACACATTTTAACGTGGACACAAGCAAAACAGTAGTGGACTGAACCACTTATTTCATCCTGGTTGTTCTCTGACAACAGCCATGGCCTTTTCTAGATATTGTTCCAAAATACTGCTACATCCGTGTTCTGTGCAATACTATGTGACTTCAAAGTATTACTGCCACTTATTAAGATTTCTTAGCCTTTCCTCATATATCATCAGTCCTATGTTTTAGAACTGGCCTTTTAAAAAAGACTTTAATTAAAGTAGTCACAACATCTTCAATAATAAAACTTGTTTCTTCAAGAAAGCATGGCACAATAGGAAGTTTCTGTTCCATGGAAAGGAGAATTAGGGTCCCAAACAAAATTTTTAGTAATTATGTCATTCTTGCTAATAAGTTTTGCAGAATATCAGTGTAATGAATATAAAAATGAGAAAGAAAAGTGCAGTATTCTCTACTATATCCGGTAAAAGTAACAATTCTAATTTTACACCAGTCCCTTTTAAGTGTTTTAAAATACATTAACACCCTACATTATTATATTTAGGAAATAAAAGGTCTGCAAACAGAGTTAGGTATCTCCAAAGATGTCTTTGACAGGTATCATCTTTATGCAAATGGGTGGTTTACAAAATACCTGCTACTTAACTTTGAAACAGCTATTAATGAAGTTTATTTAATCCAAATAAAAACCATGGTGTTCAACAAGAATGTACTCTCTCCACTACAGGGTAAATAGCAGCACTGTAATACGTTACTGAAATGAGTCCTAACTTCTCTGAGGAAGATAAAATTCCTGGATTATTTTATTTTTACTTAGTTGCTGAGCTTCTACTTTTTAAGCCTTGACACTGGGCAAGCTGGCTATTCTACACTTTGCCTCTGGTACCACACTTCCCTTCATGAAGTACATATTACACAGAACTAAAGCTCTTTTCCTCAGGACACAGAAAAGCAATGGAGAAGTGGATGGCAAAAGCATAGGCATAGTCTGAAAGTTACAACCACACCCTGTGAATGGTCTGTACAGAATCTTCCCAACATGGAGAAGACTCTTGGGCAGGGGTTGCTTTCCAACACCAGCTCTGCCTTCTACATCCCCTGTTTGAGACAAGGCCTTAATAAGGAAGATAAACAGCGCGTGTCACCGGCCTCTAGTCACATTCAGCCTAGGGTTTGTGGATGCCTGTGAGCCAAAAACTGCCCCAATACAACTGCAAAACGTAATTAAGAACAATTTTACACACAGACCTTAAATGTGCCATACAGGAAACTCTGCTTTTGATGGCAAAAATAATTAGTCAAGAAAATTTTAGCACCATCAACCATTAACAATTGCTATATGATCTCTGAGCAATTCACATTAACTTTTATCTAGTGAAATCATTCCTCTTCTAAAAGCAGACCTGGACCAAGAAGGTGCTAAGCAAATCAGATAAGACATCTCCAAGGGTGCAGAGAATCAAATGCAAACTTGCTGAATACCGAATTAGCCTCACAACTGCTCTAGCTCCTAAAGTGAACACACCACAGCAGGCATGCTAGGTGAATTCTCTATATCCATTGTTTGAGGATCTAGAGGCAGAGTTCAAGTTCTCTGTACCTGTAGGCACAAGAATAATAACAAGCTCCCCAATGACAGGCCAGGGCAGAAAATCTGAGGTGGCCTCAAGCCAGTTTTGTTAAATTCTCTTCTTTCGTTTATCAGTGAGCAGTTACACATTTGTAATGTGACACCTATAAAAAAGGAAGAAAAAGAAACATCTTTCCATGATCTTAAAAAATAAAAACCAGAAGAGAATGATACATAAAAATGCAAAGAAATCAGTGTGACAATAATTGTCTGTGCACTGAATAGTTTCCCAAGAACACTGCACCTCTTTCAGCAGCCTATTTTATTTCTTTCTTGTCTATATGCCTTCGCTGTTTTGTTGGAGTTGACAACCATGTATTACATTTCAGGGAAGGACAATAAACATCACATATCTCTGTCTCTACTGTTGCCCACTAGGCACTCTATCAGGACTTACCATAACACTCTAAACCATATGAACAGCTTCAAAGGAAAAAAAAAAAGAAAGAGTCAGGCTGCCATGTAAATATTTTCCCTTTGGCTCAAATTCCCACCTGGAGACAGATTTCCTTTTAATTTTGGTTGGCCTAAATTTCAGGCAATCTCCCTTCAATGGCAGATTTCTGCATATAAAACTGTCACTGTTCAAAGTGCTAACTTGCAGCTTCACAAGGGTGCAGTTTCACTGGGAAGTGGATATTTCCAGTCTTCTGAAAGATTCAGAAGTCACGTCTAGTCTAAGAAGAGTTGTATTCAGCTGTGGAGAATTCAAGAAGAGGGAGGTGTGAGGCACAGGCCTAATTTCAGACATTCAGTTTTCCAGCATTTCTGGCTTTCTGCTTAAAGAGTTGGGCTGCTGCAGGGCACGGCTGCCTGGGTAGAGAACCTTGTTATGTAGATACTCACATACCCAAGAGCCATGTCAGTGAAGCTCACAAGCAGGTTCATGTGTCTGATTTGTCTGAAATGTACACACTCTTCTCACACACAATTTTATAGCAATATCACTAAGATGAAACAACAGATTGTAAAGTCATAAAAACATGTAAATTATCATATTGCTGGTGCTCTAACATAGCACTTGATTATCTGTAAAATTATTTGTGTTCTCATGTGCTTGCAGCTCTTATCTTGTTCATAGGAAATAAATATTGTTCTTGCCAAGTACTTTATTTCAAAATGTCTTAGCATAACTTGTTACTGAAAAATGGGGAGTGCATCTCAGAAGACTGAGAAAAGGAGAAGGTAAATTAATGATTAATGATTGTATCTGCAGTTGCATCAACTCAGAAAAACCTCAAGGTCTTGCTCACACTTCAAAACATGGAGTTTGTCCCTTGGTACCAGAAGAATCCCTCCCCTTGTGGTACAAGACACTTGGTGAACCAGTAAACACTGATCATCTTTCTGTACCTTTCTCCCCTCTTACATGAGCTGTCAGATGTTCAAATGGTTGACACAAATCCA
Organism: Oreocharis arfaki; assembly: GCA_013398015.1. Taxonomy (NCBI): domain Eukaryota; kingdom Metazoa; phylum Chordata; class Aves; order Passeriformes; family Paramythiidae; genus Oreocharis; species Oreocharis arfaki. Next base: position 71,675 of record VZRR01000410.1, read on the forward strand.
TTTTGGATACTTACTGATACTTTAAAAAACAAAAATGTCCTCTAGCCTGCAGTTACATCCTGAAAAGTAATTATTTCAAATGGTGATGTCCTAGCCAGGAAAATCTAGTCTAAGATAAATCCCTTGTGCACATTGCACCTTGTGCACAAGGTTTCCTACTAAGGAGAAAATGGGCAGAAAAGAAATACCAAAACTATTAATGCTAATACTAACACAGAAAAAACAGTATAGCTATGAACATAACATTGAGTCATGGATATCACACGCTTGTGAACTTCTATTGAAATAAAATGACCAAAAGAAAAAGTGTACATATTTGGCTTGGCACTGTCTAGCCCTCACACCTTTAGAGGAACAGCAGTGGACCTGACCAGTTTGTATCATAAGTGTGAGCTGTCAGCAACAATGCACAAGCCAGAATAAGTACATAGAAAGTCTCCTGATAAGACTGTAGAATGCAGAAAAACAGAAAGAGTTTTTTAATAGAGAAAACTGGATTAAAAATTCCCAGGACACAAACCAGAAATTATAAGCTACAAATTTCAAACTCCGCTAACAGAAAACTCAGTATTTTTTCAGTTCAAGTTACTTAATAGGGATTATTATTTATTTGTTTATGTCAAGACAAACACATGAAAACACTCGCTGTGGAAATGACAGAGAGACAAGATGTGCAAGATTTGCTGACTTTATCTAATTGTAATATTCTACCCCCCTTTCCAGCACTGACCTCCTTTGCCTTCTCCGTAATGTTTCGCCTCCACTCTATTACCTAAGAACTTCATTAACTAATGCAGCAGTTAACTCATGAACGTTGGAGATCCTGCACTTACTTTCTCCTGCATCGAGAAAACAGTTTCTTTCAAAACATGTTTGCTCTTTAAAGATGTTCATGCAGACAGTGAAGTCTAGTAATAGGATTAACTCTGCTCAACCAAAATGGCTATCAGCTCAGCAGACAGATTAATGAGATCATCTCACATGTTGCATGACATCTTCTGCCTTGCTAATTCCAAATAGCAATTTCTAAGACGAGGTTAAAACACTCTGTAAAGGCAATCTGAAAGTGTAAGAAACAACAGCTTAAAATGTTGTATTTCCCAAGCAAATTAAAATCACACAGAACAACGTAAAGGGTGTTATTTGTAAGTGAGGGGCTGATCCATAAGGGAGGGTAAAAATCCCTTCCATGTCCCAGATACATTTCTTACCCGTTTACCTGGAAGTAAGAAGATAAGAGTTATACTGCTGAGGTAAGCAAGTAAGGCCAATACGAAGCACATGGGAAGGATGTTAAATACTTTGCTTCAAGAAGCCAGTTAGCTGCTGCATCACACCCAATCTGTTTGTTGCAGAGGAACCTAAATCACTTTTAATGTGCTTCCTGCCTTAAGCTAACAATTGCACTACAGTCAACAGGCTCTCATCAGATCTGAGCAGCACTGCTGAACCTAGCAGGGACTAAGCCAGAACAGGTTTGGATGTACATATCAAAGGCTACTGCTTCATCTTGCACTGGTGGATGGAGAAGCTTACACCAAAAAAACAGCCCACCCATCAACCTGTTGTCAGATTTACAGCAAATAGTGTTCATTTATCCTAAACACTCTGATTGCATAGAGACATTCTGAGTATAAATGAAATTTACACCATGACAGCAGCAGAGGAGCTTAATTACAATAACAATAAAACCCAATCAAGCCAATGCTCTCATTTACTGCGCCAAAGACTTCCTACTGAATTTTTGAGCTTGGACTAGATCCAAGCAGCAAGAATACCACAAATCCCCAGCTTACAGTGGTCTCACAAGACACTTTACCATCAACAGGTTGTACATGAACCATGCGACACTACTGATTTTTACATTCCTAGAGGGAATCCCCTAGACAGCCCTAGGATTTACAGAAGAATGACCTGAATTTTCCCTGTATAATCATTACCTGATCCTATTGCCCTATTAATTCAGATTCTACTAGAGAAAGCTCAACAGCAAGTCCCATGTTTAAATGGCCAGCTGAGTGTACTAACATATTGTCCACTGAGAACCATAACAGCTACTTACCCCACAGTACCGATCACCACTGAATATCTGTGGTGGCAGTGGGTTGCCTTGTGCAGGCTGCCTATCCTCAGGAATATTTTTATACATCCACTGTCTCTTCTCCTCTGACATGGTGATATCCACTTCTTCGAACTCTATGCGGTTGGCTTCCAGAAACCTCACCACATCCTGCTGCCTCTTCTTTATCTAGATGAAAGAAAGAAAATTTTAAAAACCATAGTCAGTGCAAGTCCTCCACAACACAGATATGCTCACAAATCTGAGAACATTCCTCCTTTCCCATCCCACTTTCATGGGATCACAACTCAGAAAGACAAAGGAGAATATATTTTTTTCAGTTTTAAGTTCATAGAAGTTAAGCACTGCTGTTTCTTTACATGTCAGCAAAGGTTATACTTCTTCATCTCACTTCTATATGGCTATCTGTTTAATTCAGCTGTGGTAATTTCAGCCTTTACCCTCTAAAGATGTTTTTTAAAAGCAATCTGTAAAGGTCTCTTCAGAAGTAGAAGTTAGAGGAGGATGATGATTTTCAAAGACATTAGGGGCTACATTTCTAAAGTATACAGGCACCTAAAAATGCAAGGTAAACAACCTGGCAAATCCCAAAAGAATTTACTCCTAAACGTGTTCCTTGAGATGAACACGTCAGTACATCTGAAAAAAAACCACCCCAGCTACACACATTTTTGTTTTCCTAGACACCTACACATGTTTTAAAACGCAGCTCAACAGTCTCCTGAGCAAGGCTTGTTGAATATTTAGCTAAGAGTGTCTGTCTGCAGAATACACATGCCTAAAAGTAAGCATGATGTCATCTCTTGAAAATGAACTTTATTGCAAAAAAATAAATGCATCAGGTTTGTGTTAAATGTATGAGGTTTCTTCCCCTCCAAGAGATTATCATCTTTATACAAAAGCCTAACAAAGGCAGAGCACTGGCAGTTTTTAGCTCATTGTAGTTAAGATTGGTTGGACTCAGTGATCTTAGAGGTCTTTTCCAACCTTAACAATTCTATGATATTAAGATCAGCCCTTAAGAGCTAGCTGGGCTTCAAGCAGATACACTCAGGTAAGGACAATGTCTGCCTCAAACAGGACTTTATATCAAGACAGCAACCTTTGAAATGAAAGTCTGTGGGGCCAAGGCAAGTCACCTGGGTTCATTCAGCTAAGGCTGCTCTGCATTCCTTTCAGTCCATACTGTACTTTTTGCTTCAACCTAATGAAATTAATACTTTCAGAAAGGAACTATAAATTATGTGCTGTATTTTTTAGAGCTATCATTACAGTGTTATTTGAAAAAAAAAATTCAGCTTTAATAATTTTACAGTATTCCTAGAGTGTCATATCCATACAGTTGCTGGCTGGCACAAAGCCTAGGTGGATGAATCATGCCTGTGGGTATCATATGACCTAGATACTATTTGGAAATCAGAGGATTTTCAAAATGCATGTGCTAGTTGCTCCTGTCACCCAACAGAGTCTATCTATCCAAATGCATCACAAAAATACATAATTTTGGAGGCAATACTGATGAAATCCTTATTTCCTTGAAATAAGAAGGCAGGCATTCCAAGAAACCACAAATACAAAGCTCTCAAACAATTACTGTCTTTCTTAAGAAGTGGACTGCACAGTAAATTTGTGTCATGGTGTCTTATTCTTTTTCCTTTTTTTGTACACATCAGTACAGTTTTTTAGGCATATGTGAAAGGATCACTTTTTAACAAAGAAGGCAGCTCCTAAACTTGCATGCAAACAATGCATTAGCAACAACAGCAAAATTACTGCATCATCATCACTGGTGGTACCAAAGGCAACACGCCTTTTACTATGTCCCTAAAAATTCCAAATGTAGAAGCGAAAGATGAAAACATTTTCCTCTGTCTTTCAACAAAAAAAGAAGCTGCAAAAGAGACAGAGACTGAGATATTCTTAACATGAATATTAAATACCTGGTTAAACAGAAAGAAGATGTCTAAAATGATGGGTGGGTGAGGTCATTTCCTTATAGTGAAGTGCTCCTAAAACTCACATAAAATCCCTCCTGCACTGGTCAGAGCAACGATTAAACTCCAGAGCGGCTGAGCCAGCCCTCTAGCCGTAAGGCCAACTGGCATCCTCCTGCCAAAGGTATTAGACCTGCAGCCTCTCAAAGCTGCTGCTTGCAAACTGTACACTGGGAATGATCCCTGGCATGCTGTAACGTCTAAACCATGGCCACAGGCTGCTTGTGAGACTCTAAGGTAGCTTTGGCCAAAGCTGACTGTGCTGGCAACCATTCTTCAAACAGTTCCGGAGTACCAGAGCCCTCCATTCTCAGGGCCAGGACATACACCAGTACAGATGTATCCACACGGACCCATTTTCATCTGCTGTCTTCCAGCAGCCTGTAAACTGAGCAAATTTAGTCAGATCCCTATTATTTTACAGTTCACACCATGAGAATTCTCCCACAAACACAAACTTCCTAATGCCTCATTTCATTCTTATAAAACTAATTAAGATGTTGAAGTGAAGTAAATTTGGGTTGTCAGTTTTTTTAGCCATAAGCCTTGCAATTCTCCACATGACATCTGTATGAGTTATCAGCTGTGGGTGCACCAGCTGCATAAAACTAAACAAAATAGCCTGAAAATTTCAAGCCAAAAAAGTAGCATTTTCTCCTCCCCAATTCATTTGATTCAGGCCTATAAATTGAAAGAAGAGTATTAGTTGTATTTAAAATCCCATTAAATTATGCCTTGTTGTTTAAGATGGATGGTTAGAGCATCTGCCACAACAGAAGCCAGCTGATTATTCCCCAAGAAAACCACAGGACCTTTGTCTCTGTCTGCAACTGGATCTGTGCCGCAGAAGTGCGTCAGCCCCACAGTCCTGCCTGCAGCTCCCATCTGCGCTCGCTCGGAGCCCGAAAAGCTCCCAGCGTTCGGCCACAGGGAACACGGAGCAAAGGCAACACGGCACAAAGAGCAGCGTCAGTTCTCACTTCCTCACCAGCCTGTCCTGTCAAGAGCCCAGTGGAGGAAAATACATCCTCATTTGAAAAACTATGGAGGTGCATAGTATTCTTTGTAAAGTATCTTGCTGCTACCGGAGTCTGATGCAACTAAAAACAACCTGAAAAAATAATCCTATTGTCAGAGGTAGCATGTTCAGAAAAACTTGGTTTGTGGCTATTCATACACCACTTTGGGAAAGCTTTTGTAGTCTTGCATGACAGACTGCTTTAGCATCAAAATATCTGAGGTTTAATACCTTTCAGCACACCAGAAGACACTGTAAAATACACCTTCAGAACATATATCCAATGAGAAGTTTCAGAGGAAAAGTTTTTATGTATACGATCCTAATCTGTCTTTAAACGCAGTGAGACACTTCCGACGAAGTTAATGGTCTATTATAGTCCAATGTTTGCCTCCCATATTTTTAGCAGGGTAATTCTTTTCTGAACATAATTTCTCTAGGTTTGGTTTTATTTTTAATCTATATTTCTATTCACAAAACTAAGACACGAAAAAATCCCCAGAGACATCTTAATTTTATCCTTGTATTCAGACCTGGTATCTTTATTAGGATTAAAAAGCAGCAAAAATAGGATGTCCATTGTGAGACATAAAACTGCTAAAATGAGCTAATCACTTAATCAGTAACCCGAATTATAAAGAAAGTCTACTGTAGCTAAATTATTCCGTCTTTCTGTCCTAGTTTTCGTTTCTTTACACTGATTTGCAACATGTAACAGGAGGATACATTTTCTGACTGCTTTGGAGAAATATTTCAAAGACATACTCAGTCTTGTCCAGGTGGGACCAGGGGGATTATCTGTTCTGACTTTCAGCATCCCTGAACTAATTTCTCTTAGGAGCAAAGGTTTCTTTGGACTTTTTTCCTCTCGAAGCTCCATTCCTGAACTGATAATATCAGAGTATCTGCTGGTCTTTGTAAATTGTTCCCACAATTAATTGACTGTCTTTACTTGAAATATTTGCTTGCTTCTGTTCAGAACCCACCACACTTCAGCCACTTCACTTTTCATGTCTTCACCCAGACTAAAAACTGTTCTGTTCTAAGATTTGTTTCCCACACAACTTATATCTGATCTCACAGCTGAGCTGAACAGTGACCTCTAGTAGCAGAGAAACCATATTGCTTATTTAGTAGCAGAATGAGAAAATGAGGATGTTACCATTATAAATCATGTCCAAATTGGAGCAGAAGTTCAGAAAAATCAGATTTCATCCTCTATCCAAAGTTCTCTGGAAGCTTCTCATCAGTTCCAACTAGTGAGAGTTTCCTTCTTTTTTTCCCTGTCTATGCTTCCTGAACCTGTTTTCAGAAGTTCTCCTGCCCTAGACAGGCTTGCCTACTGACAGCTGTGGAACCAGAGGAGCATAGCATGCGGTCTCTTCATTATTAAATGTCTGCTGCATTTCATAATTCCATACTCTTTTAACTAAGATACTCAATACCCTGCGGACATCTTAGTAGTCCAGGATTTATCTAACTCAGGATAAATGACTATTACTTCTACTCTACTATATGCAAGATGACTCAAGTAGCAATATTAACAGGAACTGTGTGCCATGACTAAAGAGAGCTGCTCTGCCATTTTTCATTAGACCGGTTAATACAAATGCGACAAAGCAGACACATTCTCAGTTTCAAATTTCTTCACAGAGTCAACAGGAGGATTGTTGCTGAGTGTCTGGTGCTCACAAAGTGGATGTGGAAGGTTGGTCTTCTGCTGTAGACTCTGCCCCCCACCTTCTGGAGGTAAGGCATTCCCTGAGTTTCTGTACTCCTGCCTGCAAACGGAGGGAATGACAGCAGGTAGCACTCTGTGCATTGGCTGGTGACTGTAGTGTGTAGCACTGTTTTACAGACTCATCCCCTTGGAACTGAAGGAACTGAAAGCCTAGCCTGAACTGTCCATTTATTCCAGACAGATCCCAGGAACAAATAGCCATCTTTCTAACACCAAATCCCACCCCAAAAAATATTCAGACCACACATGGTGAGAGAGAACAATGCCTTATGAGGTTATCTTCTAAGATGGCTTGTCAGGCCACAAGCACATTTTAGGAGCCTGACATTTAAAAAACAAAAATTGAATGCATGTCTAAGTTTACCTCAAATACTTGTTACAAAGCCTGGCACACCTGTGCCTCTAAAGATGGAGATGGTCCTCCCCCTTTTTCTTCCTTCTTTTTAAATTTGATTACTCTTTCCACACACCTGCTCTCACTCCAGAACTGCATCAGCCACGTTATCCACCCACTGACTCAGCCAAAAACTGAATGTATTGCATTTGGCAGGGGCACCTTTACGATGCAGTTTGATGATACAGCTCAGCAGATCTCACCGCTGGCTGTCACTGGAATGACACAATGTTCCTCCCTCCTGCCAAGTAGCTCCCGCAGCTTTCCTCGCACAAGCATAATGCAGGAACCAGAGGAACAAGGGCAGGAGCATCAATAATGTCAGCACCACAATCTCATCAGTTTATACCAGTAACAAAACTGCATCCTAGGAAAATGGCTCAGCAGCGGCTGAAGTATCACCAGTTACAGGTATTTGAAATATGAACTGCATAAGCAGCATTTCTGTTACATAAACACAAGCTCAACTCACTCCCACAACCGAAAATATTATATGTGAGTCTGTGCCTTTACAAGTCATGCAAACATAACCAAAGGGACTGTTGCAGTGTAAAATGCAGATGTAATACAGCTACTGCAGAGGATTACTTATCTTCACTTCTCACACAGATGAGGCTTAACATATATTCCCAGATAATGAGATACTATGCTCTAACAAGCAGATAAAAGCCCTAAATACATTAAAGGAACAGAATTTTAAACAGTGTTAACACATCCTCTTCTTATGTTTCCACTGTGTTTCTGCTCTCATAGAGAAGCAATAAAAAACTATCCCCTGCATTCACAAGGTTGAAGTGCAAATCCTCACGGTCCTGTTACATTTGAGACCTGTAGTGACAGGATTTTCTGCCAAATTTCTCTTTTCTCTGCCTGACTTAGGAAAGGAGAGCACAACTGACACCTGGCAATTTTTATTGCAGTGAAATGGCAGCACTGTGACAGAACTTTACAGAGGTTCATATGATTAATTCATTGTTCTTGGCACAGGAAAATCCAACTCAGCTATGTACATACAAAAAAAGGATGAGAAGCTGCGATGAAGAGAAGAAGGTTAATAGGGAAGAAAATTTTAGAATAAAAATAAACAAAAATCAGCACTGCATAACTATTTCCAAAAGTAGAGAGAGTGGCTCTCTGCTGTAGCAAATACCACATTGCATCTGACAGAAGGAAAATAATGACTTCTCATAACAGGCCTCCAAATAACTAAAAGCACCCGAATGCTTCATCCTCAAAAAAACCCAAAAAAATCGTTTCAATATCCTAAAAACTGACCACAGAACTTTTCAACCTGAAGAGAAACAGAACAGTGCGAGAACAGTGGCCACATGCAGCCAGCACTGCCCTGGTCTCCTGCTAGCAGCACACAGAGACATAATTAAGGACACACAATATGAAACACTCTGTTGAACTGGGAGGGCAATCTGTTCAGCTTTATGAAAAATCAGTTTGCAGGTCTCTGGGAGCTGCCGAGATACTGCTTAGCCAAGGACTCTGCACACCTTTGCCTCTGTGCAATACATGTATGGTAACTTTGAAAAGAATCCAGTATTTAAGAAATGCAATTCAAATTTGAGATAGGTTTGGTTTTTCAGAGACTCTTAATCACCAGCAGTCAGCAAAGGAAAAAATTTTCTGTAAAGCTACAAAGACAGTTAAACATATCCATGCCCAATGCCTGCTAACCTCATGTTTTCCTAGCCAGATGTTGCGCTGTGAAAAATGCACTTAAATTTACTTCTGTGTATGCACATATATCCATCACAAGGTGAAGGGAAAAGCTTATTATTTAAGGCAGTTTATCTGAAATCCTTGTTCTCTCTGCAAGTAACAGAGTAACATTCTGAAACACAAAGGAGTCTTCAGCAAGTATAAATACAACTATCACTGCTAAAAACAAGAGATGGTGGGAGTTTGCTTAGGGGTTTACTAAGTATTGTTTCAGTAAGCATAAAGGGAAAGGGAGAGACAAAACCAGAAGAAAAGGAAAAAGGGGAAAGACCAAGAAAGGAAAAAAGATAATGTTCTACAGAAAAATCACCTAGAGACAGTGCCATGCAGGGTGCCTTTGAGATGTGTGCAGCTGAAAAAGCCTCTGAAGTCATACCCGAGTCTACTTCTTTTGAATTACTGTGTATTTTGGGAAACAAGACTTGCCACTGATGTACACAAATGAAATAAGTGATTCTATCATTTTCTTCTTGCAGTAGGAACAATGTGTTCTTACAGTGTTGAACATCCACTTACACAAGTCTCTGATGGACTGCAGGAAAACATGCTACGAACCCCAAATTTTGGCCCATTGCTTCCCCATCAAAAGAATAAGAATGCCATTGATGCTGGATCTACCTTCCAATTAATGGTGTGATTCTTTTTTTCTATGGCATCAATGTGGAACTGAAAAAAATAGCATCGCTGTGGAAATAAAAAACAGCTAAAACAAAGTGAAACTTGAAGACTTCGCAGCAGGAATTGAACCAGAACTTGGAAGTCTCACTGAGTGTACAGGCAGCTCCAAATTAGTGAGACAAAGAGCCAAAGGACTCCATGCAGACTAAGACAGCCAGAAGATTCCCTGCCCAGCCTGACAAGCAGCAGGTGACTGTCAGATTAAAGGTCAGGATGCAAAGCTGGTTGTTCTAGCAGAGGAGCTTGGAAAGCCTGCTGCCAGTTTAGATTATAACCTACAGGAAGAGCTCCATTCTGTGGAATTACACTATCCTGAAAACATTTCTATTTGACAAAATGCATGCTTGAAATGGTATTTTTGCTACAGATACAGGATCTTTCCTAGTCATAGGTATTTTCTTGTAAGGACACTAGGAAAGTGTGCTTGTTCTTCAGTGGTTCTTCACCTCTAAAACAGAGGGCAAATTACCAGAGCTTGCTCATAACCTGATCTGATTTAAAAATGTCTCTGCCAACAAGTGAGACAAAAAGTCAAAATTATTAGAATTATGTGTTAGGACCTTTTTTTTTCCTTTTAAACAAAGTTGAGGATCTTAGTGGCTAGCAGAAGAGACAGGAGAAACTTTGAGCAGCTTGAAAGATGTCAGGAATTCATAAAACATCCTCAGCTATCAAGAACTTCTCCAGATGAAACCATCTTGCAGGGCTAGACTATCACTTCAAAAGGCTAACAATTCAAATCTTAGCTGGCAGCTAACTTCTTTCAATAGATAGATGTTTTTGTTTGCAATTTACCATATGTTTCAGTAGTTCAAGAGAATGGTTAAAAAGAAAGTGTTATTTTCATTCATTTTTCCACAGAAACCTTTCAAAGATGCCGGAGAATATTTTAAATCTCCTGTTTAGCATTCTACATTTAACTCCTCCTTGTACTACTCCCTTTTGTCAAAGTGGCATATTTATAGCAAGTATTTTGCATCACGAAAGAAACCCTTTCAACAAGCAACATTATCTTCCTTTTCAAAATACAAGCACATAAATACAAGTATGATAACTGCAACCCTTATTATTTCAACTACTTTTCAGTACCTACTAAGTAAAAGCAAGTTGTTCTCTGATCTCTATGCTATATTACATTTATTCATGTTTATTTCTTCTGATTTCTCCAAGTTATTTGATTCTGAGGAATATCCTTTGCTCCCTAGCAAAGTTCCAGTTCAGCAAGGTAGATGAGAACTATCAAGTCTAAACTATTGGAAACTTAGTCCTGCATAGATGAACAGAAAGTTTATCTTTCAGTCTCACAGTTCTGCAGAGTAAGCAGAGTAGGGAATACTTTGGTGTCTTGCACCCCACAGTCCAAAACTGCTACAGCTAAAAATCTGCAGGCATTTAGAGATGTTGCTTTGTTGTGTGTATCAGCTTGCTTGGTAGAATTACGATTTTGTGAATGGAAGTAAAAGACTATTAATCCATTTCGTTTCTTTATTTTCTTAAAACGTTAAATATTTGGTAATTTATTAAAGTTCACTGAAATAGCACCAAAGAGAGCAGCTCTATAAGCAGGTGTTGGAAAGTAAGCAAATGCTCTAATACTCAGCAATGTGCCCTGGCAGCCAAGAGGGCGATCCACACCCTGAGGTTCACCAAGCACAGCATCACCAGCCGCTCCAGAGGAGTGGTTATCCCACTGCATTCAGCCTTGGTGCTGCCTCACCTCGAGTACTGTGAGCAGTTCTGGGCCCCACAGTTTAAGAAGAATGCGAAGGTCCTTGAATATGTCCAGAGGAAGGCAACAAAGCTGGTGGGGGGGGCTGGAAGTAATGTCCTGTAATGAGCACCTGAGGGCCCTGGGCTTGTCTAGTCTGGAAAAAGGGAGGCTGAGGGGCAACTTCATGACTACAGCTTGCTGAGGAGGGGAAGTAGAATGTGAGGTGCTGATGTCTTCTCTCTGGTATCCAGTGATGGGATGTGTAATACCTGTCAGGGGAGGTTCAGACTTGTCATTAGGAAGCCTTTCTTCATAGGCACTCTAACACTGGAACAGGCTTCCTAGCTTGTCATTGTTCAAGATACATCTGGACAATGCCATTAATAACATGCTTTAATTAACTTCTGGTGAGCCCTGAGGTGGTCAAGCAGTTGGATTAGACAACCATTGTCAGTTACGTCCAACTGAAATATTCCATTCTATTCTAAATTCTGCAAAGAAAAATAGAAATTTAAAACCAAAAAATCCCCCTAACAAGACATTCGCACACATTTTCTATTATGTAACATGTTTATCACCTGAACTTTGAAGATGAAAACAGAGAATTGACTTTTTTTTCTGATGAGGTGAGTCAGCAGAACACAGAAAGTGTTTGAACTAGTTCTGTGTATTTATCAGTCACATTGTTTTGTCACAATGAATAAAGCATTCCCAGCTGTATTTTCTGTATTTATTACAAAGGAGATATAAAAGAAAATTTTCAGCACTAAAAAAAGTAGGTCATGTTTCTTCCTTCTCATTAGCTTTAAGCATCAAAACCCAGTGGCATAGGAATATTTATCTACCAGAATAGATAAAAACACCTAGCAGTCCAGGACACATAACAACTAATTAGCCTTGTTTCCGCGCCCGCCTCCCCTCTGGGCAGGGTCTTAGTTCTGCCAGCTCAAGATACAAGCTCTTCTGGCCATCTCCTACCGTAACCATGAGCTGCACCTTCTGTATTTTGTATCTCAGGAGCCGCAGCCCAACAGCCAGGTACACCCAACTGTGGCTCCCGTTACTTCCGAAACAAGAGCCAGTGGATGCAGAATGTGGGTCCGTAAGATGCCACGTGCAGCGGTCTCCTGACAGCAAGGCAGAGGGGTTAAGGCACATCAAGGCAGGCTTGAGGACTGCAGTACTGTCTGGCCCTGCAATGGCATGCTGGGTTTAATGGAGAATCCTGTTCCCACGTGGACACAAGGTCACAGCCATATTTCTCCCACGCAGGCAGTAATCCTCCTCCACGAATTTGGGGGAATGGTAAGTCCCCTGGACCACTTGGAAAAAACATCTAGCCTTTCCTTAAAAAGGGCTATGCTTGTATCCTTGTTCTCTCACCTTAAAGGAGAGGAGATACTATGATTCCAACATGCTCCCAAGAATCTCAAAAACAAGTTTGTGAAATAAAGTTGTCAATGCTTTTGCTGCTTTCTCCTGACAGTTACTATCCACACAACGCAGATGTGTCATTCTGCCAACCGCAGATATACACACCCCTGACAATGCACTTTAAAATAACAGCAGTAACAGCAGTGAAAGTCAAACATAATTCTTGTGCTGAGTTTTTACGGATATTTACTGGTTTTCTCAGCACTATATGAAACTGCAACAGAAAAATGCACTTGTGGCTCTAGACAAATGTCATATTTCAGATAAAATTGGACTATATTACTGCAACATTCTCTCATGTTTTTGTAAGGCTAGGAGGATGTGTTTTCTAAACCAAGGCTGACTGCCACTGCTATTATTCAGATCAGTAACAAAATTATCTTTGACTCAACTGAGCAGAACAAGGTTTCTAACCTTATTAATAAATGTCAACATTATTTCTCTTTCAACAAATGCAACTATATCTGCGTAGCTTGTGTGCTTTTGCAGCTCCGTATCTGTAAATTCTCTTTTCTTTTATACTTCTGCAGACCCGTTTCTTAGTGACAAGGTGCATCCCCAAACACAGCAGCCATCTGATTGTTATCCCAGAAACTGCAGACACATCTCACATATGTGGAGGTCAACAGGAGTCATCTCCACATAGCCAAAGGTATTGCTGAATACCACACTGCATAAACCCACAGACTTTCAGAAGTCCCTGGGGCCTGATGCTGGGAACCTTTACTAGAAAGCAGACCTTGCGGCAGGCAGGCCAGTTTCACTGAGCAGGAAGGGACTGCTTGCACATCAGAGCCATCATAGCAGCTGTCTTCTTTGATCAAAGACTACTTTTGTATCTCTTTTCTAACTAATTTTAGCTTCCTAGCTGGTTCCTACTGAAGAATGCGATGCTATCTACACTCTTCAAATGCCACTCCGGTCTGTTTCTACACAAACCTATCAGGTCACTCAATTAGAGACGTTTCAGAAAGGCTGTCTGACCTTAGGAGATGCAGATCCAGATCAAAGGTTTAATGCATACTTGAATTGCATTTCTTCAGATTGGACAGGGGTGATAATTTCACTAACCCTGCTGCAATTTAATAACAGGCTTCAGTTGTTGATGCTCTATTGTTCATCAGATCAAAGGAAGCTTCCTTTCAAATGAAGACAAACAAAAATTCATTTGATTTTCTCCAAAAAAACACAGATTAAGAAACCAGTCTTTAATTGATTCGTAATGTTACTATTAAACTGTTCCAAATAATCACTCATAAAGGTTTTAATAGCACTGATAATACCCAATATCATCCTCTGCAGCACAAGAAAATGCCAGGAAACAAAACAAACTCGTGAAAGTTTTAATAGAATTTACACTGTTAAATTCTGATGAACTTTTTCTGAGTCACTTCCTCTTTCTTCAAGTGAGACCTATCTAGTGAATTCAGAGGACCTGTGCTACACAGACTGGTGAAAAGAATCACAATAGGCCATATCTCCCAACATGTGAACGTAAACAATGTTCTACCTTTTTGTAATAGCATAAAAATCCAAAAGCCAAAGGGAAAGCATGTTAGCATGTATGAATGGAACATACACAATCATGTTTTGATTTGCATTTAATATGAAGTACAAATTCATGGTTTCAGATCTCTTTTTGCAAACAAAAGCTCTGAGGGTAACCCTGCTGGCAGAGTTTGCAACAGAACAATCCCATGAAATGGGACATTGAGAAAGCCAGAAACTGTAACTGCTCAGGGCTTAGTCACAAGCAGAAGCTTGCCATAAGTTATCATTACCCCTGTGACTGTGGCACAAGCAGACATGGCCTGGCGCTGCAGATGCTCAGCTCATGGGCCAGGGTATCACTTTGCCCACCTCAGCACCCACGAAGGCAAATGCTCCCAGCTGTGATGGAGGAGCCGGAATACAGCCAGGTGTTCAGTCCTGGAGCTCTGCAACAGGCAAAAGAGCAACTTTGAAGTTATCAGCACTGAGGTCTTCAACTGCCCCTGCCATCCCTGTCAGATAAAAATCTTTGTAACATTGTTTACACCAATGTTACCTTTTCCTAGGTAGGAAGGGAGACTACTTTATTCCACTGTATGTCCCCACTAGCCAGCACAGTCATATTGGTGAGTATCTTATGTTTGTATAACTATTTTGATATTCTGCAAACAATTCATTAGCTGAAGTAAGGTATATAAATAAAGCTTCAAGTCCAGGCCAGACACAAGGAACAACATAGAATAATAGAGATGGGTGAGTAAGCACCACAATTTCTGCCCTCTAGCTTACACTGAAGATAGACATCCACAGCTGCAATAGAGAAGGCATTTTTGACACGGCCCCAACAGGTGCTGACATATCTTGAGCATCCTAAAGGCACCAGGTCTTTATTTCTCTTCTGGGAATGTTAAAATCCGTGGTTCATTTTTACTGAGGGATAATTAGCATCTATCAGTGATTCAAAGGTTCAAGTATATATACATAAACATATATATATAGATCCATATCCACATATATATGGATATTTGTATCTCTCCATATATATGCGTGTATGCAAAAGTACATACCTACATATGCATATTCAAACAAAATACAAGTTGACACACATGCAAATGTCACTCCTAGGCATTAACTTCTGCAAGTTTATTCCTTGCAGTAAAGTGACAAACACCTTGTGTTTTCCCATACTGTCTTAGTAGAGATGATGGGGATTAGTTATCCAGGGATAGAACAGCAAAACCAACAACAAACCCTGGAATTCTTAACTGTGAAGACAAGATCTGTCCTGCCCAAGGGAGATGGGCAGCAACAGAAGGGCATATGGTCACTGATGATTCACATGACTCCCTGAACAACCTGCATGTCCTAAGAACTTCTCTTCAGAAATCAGCTAGCGAGACAGTTACTCCCTTTTCTCTGTACCAAATTAAATTACAGTGAAGTACAATATTCAATTTCGACTAAATAAGCTTGTTTACTGATGTAAAATCAAATTCATTTTCCCTTCCCCCACTAATGAGATAGAAATAACTTGTTTTGAGAAGGTTCCTCATCACTGTAGCTCTTATGACCACAAAAGGAGGATGCACACATGCTGTAGACTCAGCCCTGTCAGAATGGTGATAAATATCTTACAGTAAAGTAGCACACCTGGATGGAAGGACTGCCACACCTTTGAACAGAAGAATTGAAAGATTTCACCCCAAAATACTTCACAGATGGAGGTCTACAGCCCACATAAGACAAGAAGGGAAGTCTTGTGTCCATGTCCTCTTGCAATAAGATAAACTATGCTAAATGAATTGCCTGTACAATGTTTGTATTTCAGTCACTGCTTCTGCTCAGTCACCAGCAACTTTAAGTCATTCCTTGAAAGATCAGGTCACACTTTGCTCATCAACATGAGACACAATGAAATCTGATGTTTTCAGAAATGACAGGCAACAATGACTTAGGTTTCTGAATTGAGTCCATCTGCCCATCCAATGGGTGCCAACTAAACAACATACCAACCCCAGAAGAGAAGATTATGGAAACAATCTCTCAGCTACTGAGGAATTCAGAAGCTCTTCTGAGCTCTGGCAGCTATCTGCAGACTGTTTTTATTGACAGTCACAGGTAAGAAACACTACTACCACCTCTACATTTACCCTCACCTCGCCAAGGAGGAAATTTGCCAACTTAAGGGACTTGCAAAATGTTAACTGTCTTCTGTAAAACTTACCAAAGTATTAAGCTGTTAAAAACCACTGACATACTGGAAACATACATGGAACATACATGATCATGGTTTTTTGGATATAGTAGATTTCAACTAGGAACAGATTCCAGGGAGTACTGTGTTTCTGTGTTCATTACTCTTCTTAGCAAGCTTTCACACTGTAAGGAAAACAAAGATTGCAGTATTTCCTTTTGGACAGACTCCCTGAGGAGGGCAACACTTGAGGCTGCAGGTGAGGAAGCTGTTGCCCTTAGTGTACTTCCTAGTAAAGAGATACACTCTGGGTTCCCAGCTCAGTGAAAATTCTCTATCTCCAAGTTGCACTCAGATTGATAAAAACAAAAGTGATACTGATTTTATACAATGAAGAACTTCCGTAAATGCCATTTTTCCACAATTCCCAATTTCTGAACATTCTTAAGTAAACTGTACTAATAAATTACATGCAAGTTAGCTTTTACTTCAATACTCTTTTTCATTTATTATAATCAAATTCAGTTACATGCAACATCCAGCAATCACTGGCACTACGACCAGAGGTAGGAAAAAGAGTTTCTAGACTTTAACAATATGGGTGGAAGATCAAGGAGAACAGGTCACCATCAGTGAAGTATGCCCATCTGGGGACTTGCACATTGATACTGCTGTACTCTATAGAAAAACAAAGGGGAAAAGTCTTCATAACCTCAGTCAGAACAATACCTCCTTTGAAGTTTTGTTACGGCTAATTGTAATCAAAGGTCAGTAACCATCCTACTGCACATGACACTGTGTAGTCCAAAGCATGTTCTTTAAAGCAGCGTTATTTCTGCCATGATCTATCTGCCAGGAAGAAATGTAAATATTTGAAAAGCACTAGAGCATACAAGAATGGTGCAACAGTTAGGTACTAAATACCATACACAAATTCAACCAGTATCCTTGTGCCTAGAGTCCACACTCAGCTCCCTCCTGAACACGTTCCTTAAGCAATCTGAACTGCTGTTCAGAGGCTCACAGTTCTCTCCATCACAAGGCAGGAGAATGTAACTAGAGTTTAGACTTGTTTGGAATACAGACCTGAAACCTAGATCCACAGGCAGTCCATAAGGTGAAAACCAGCTAAAGCTTTCAGCACTGACCTCCCTGCCTCACAGAATTCACAGTCATGAGTGAGGCTCTCAGGCTTCCTATGCCACAGCCCTGCAAAATAGGACTGACAGAAGTCAGCAAAGATGAATATGAGCCACCTGACCTGATAATAAGAAACTTGAGGAAAGATGAAGGAACTCATTTTGTTCATCAAAGGGACTAGATCCAGAAAGTCCTCAGATCTCTCCTATGCACTTAATATAATTGCTAATGTCCAAGATGTGGATACACTTGATGTGTCCAGTGACTGAGCAAGGATCCAGCTTTTTTCCTCCCGTATCAGTGCTGTGGTTACAGCAGTGCTCTGTAGGTGCACAGCCAAAAGCACCACCACCTTGAACAAGTGAAGAGACACATGTTGGATTCATAAATCAGGCTATGAGGATCCAATCCAACAGGTGTATCCTCAGTGTGCTGACACATGTTAGACAATACTGTGGTTAGGCACTTAAAATACTGCTACTTCCCACGTAAATATTGCAGGATCACTTCTAACTATAAAGATTATTGTCTCATTTCTGAAAAGCTAGCTTACCTGCTGCTCTGATCTGATTTTACCAAATTCAAATATTAAAAAAATCATGTTAATATTTATAATTTACAAAGCTTATTATTTTATATTATAGGTAGTTGAACTTCTGTATATCACATGCAACAAGTTGTAAATCCTTCCAAATGACCACCATAACTAATACTGTTTTCTCAAAAGGCACTTGTATCACTTAACGAGATCATTTTCAGTTTTGACTGTTGAGCTTTTGGGGTCCAGAGAGGCAAAAAAAAAAAAAGTTAAGATAGTGTATATTCTAGAAGTGACATATTCTAAGCTAACCTATTCCACAACTCCAATAAGTTGGAGAATCTTTCTTACAATCTTTCTGAGAAGTCCTATAAGAAATGTTGAGTTACAATGACTTTTTACAAACAAGGGTGGAGTTGAAATTCGTCATCTATCAGAAACCAGCTTAGCCTTAAGAATGCTAGCACTGTATTTGTCTTCATTACATTGCCCAACAACACGTGAACCAAACAAACATGACTATAATTATTTTGACATTCCAATGTTTTATAATGTGATTTAAAGGAAACAAAACAGGAAACAAAAAATCCAACTCATTTGACCTCCATAATACGCTTAATCAAAAGCAGAGCTTTAGTCTCATAAAACCAATATTTGCTATAGAAACAATTTAACTGTAACTGCACCCATCTTATCAAGCTTCCTAGTAAAAAATCCATAATCCTCTTCAGTCGCAAGAGTCAAAGTCCAGGTTTTGGTCATTTTAAAAAGTCTGTTCTTTTCAGATTGTTGCTGTTCCTCCCCAAACTCTCCTGTCCTCCCAAACACGTTCTCCTGAAGAATGTGGCTGAGCAGAACTTATCTTTGTGCACTAAAAGGAATTCATTTCAGTGATGTGTTTTTCTCATCTTGTGAGCATACAAAAAATTTCAATAGGAAAGTTTCACATCTCTCACTAGTCAGAACAGATTCTACCTGCTGTGCCATTATTTCCCTAATTCTCCCATATTACCTGTTCAGCTCAACAGATGAAGCTTCAATTAATTAATACCACAAAGGAGAAAGTACAAATGAGGCAGTTGTTTGAACTTTCTCCATAATTTGATAGCTCTTCAATGATATTCCCCTTACCTGATCTTCAGTCCTCTAACTGCAAGACTGAAGTCTTCTCTGGTTTGGCATCTCTAGATAACTAGGAATTCCAGACTTTAAGTTACTTAGCTCATACTACCACCTTCCTGACAAAGGTAGAGGTGCTTTAAAACACTGAAAACCATTTAACTGTGAGTCTGTAAGTAGTACAGTAGCATAAGTGTAAATTTTTATTGATAGACTAGAGAAAGTGAAACAGATAAAATTACAGTTACCTTGGAATGATTTGGTGAAAAACACGGGCATAAACTATTTCCTGAAAACAGTGAAGCACTGCTGAGGCAGAAAAGTAAAGGCTACTTTTAAAGTAACCTTTCTCTTAAGCACAAAAGAACATTGATTTTCCTTATCAGGGAGGAGCAGCAAAGCCTGCCTCCCCAGCCCTACAAAGAAGTGCTTGGAATTCGAGACGCAGCTTACCAACACAAGTAGAAATTCAGGTCAGAAAGAGCAGGAGACAGCAAGGCTTGTGGAAACATGCCTGCCTGCCTATTCAGAGGCTTCGCATTGTGATTCAATTGAATCTACCTAATGCATGCTTAAAACAACTCGAGGTGACTTAGAAATGTACTCACAAGCACAATGCCTCTCTACCCCCTTCCCACAAGAAGGTCTCAGAAATTTCTCTACAGCATCCCTACAGACTAAACCCACAGTCCAGCTTCCCTAAACACTGAAGATCAATGTTTCCACTTGAGCAACAACTGCATTTTGGGATCTGTGAGTTATTTTAAGGTCATGAAGCATTTATAGTCACAAGTTTTATTAAACATACAAAAAGTTACTACCATTAACCTCTCAGGGGTCTAAGAACTTTCGGATGTTTGGAAGATGCTGCAGGGAGAACTCCAAAACCAAATGAAGGGAAAATTCACATTATTCTTGGCTCCTTCTCATTCGCTTCAATTACGTTCTTTTCTCATGTTTTGGAATAACCCTCAAAATGTTTTATGCACTAGACTCTTAGAATTACATGTGACAGTTATATATTTTTATATATTTTTATCTTCTTTAGCACAAAACAAATTATACCAGGTATAGAGATCAATAAATACTTTAGTAGCCTTCAGAGAAAGTTATATTTATACAAACTAAAGCCTTTTCTGAGTAGACAACCAGTGTATTTCTCAGGAACATTTCAGCCAAACGCCTATCATTTGACCAGGGTATTCTGAAGATTTCAAAGGGAGTCATGCACAAAGAGTTTAGCTCATTATATTTCCCAAAACAAAAGCTTACTCTAGAGACTACACAGACTTTCCATTCTAAAATAAAGAGTAATTTAACAAAGTATGTCTAGAGAGATTGGGAAAACTAATTATGTCACAATGACACTGCTTGGTTTTGTCAGTCAGTATTATATGTAGATGTTTTTGGTCAATTACAGCAAGGCAGAGACTAATCTGAGAAAAATCCACTCTTACAAGCAGCTAGCCTACAATTTGACTCAAGCTGACCTACAGGTAGAAATTAAACCATGGATTCTGACATTTTTAGCAGGAGAGACTGTAGGATCTATGCGGGGTACTCACTTTTCTTGACAGGGAAATAATCCTGTCCCGTGAATTGCACAAGATCCCAAAAAACAGCACATATAGTGCTGAAGGCTGGAGGAGATGACAACTGTATGACTCAAACACTTTTTGTTTCCTTTCACTAATGTTTAGTTCTAAAAGGATGATAGTAAGTTTAAAACTTGCCTTAAAACTGTTTAGAGACATGAAATACAGTAACCACCTTCTTCTCCAGATGCAGATTCCCACATAACTAGATAATTATAGTGTTTTCTTGGTCATTTTCCTCCATCGCTTAGCCCGGATCTAAGGACACCCCCTGCAAAGCCCACAGAAAATAGAAAAGCCTCCGTGATGCAACATTGAGAACAGCAGGAACCTAGCCCATAATTAAAGTTCTTAAATGCTGTGATAACACAGATGACAAAAAACTGTCAGAAAAGAGTTGTCACAGCTCTGGCCCTTTATAACAGTAACTTCAATCACTAAATTATCTGTTCTGGTCTTTAGGCTGCACTCAGATGTACTGCTGTCTAGGTGAAGTAAGTTTACTACCACCAGCATGCAAACTGTTACCTATATTCTGTCATCTTGTGGTTGTCCAACCCAGAAAAAAAGTCAGCAAGAGAACTGATGAGCAATTTAAATTGCTTGTCAAACTCGGATTTGGTTTGCTGGGTTAATAGATAGTTATAAGGGTTATATTGCTCTGCTAACTGCATATGTGCCTTGCAGGGAGACAGGGTAAGGAGAGAGCACAATCAAACACTCCAATCAGTAACCTCCTTGCAGACTGGAGATGTGGGTGAGCGAACTATTGTGGCCCTTTTCTACCCCTCCAACGAAAACAAAACACAAAACTATGTATACTGTTCAGCCCATGAGGCATGAAACAGAAACTAAAACTGGCCTACCACAGCATGAACCAACTGCCCATGCAGGGAAGAAGATGTTTCTCTTATAGATACTTGATGGACATGGATTATAGAGTTCTGAAGTTGTTGCGTTTACTCAGTTGGCTACTGAAATCGATAATTAGTTTTCACTAGCTGTAATGCAGCCACTAAGTATTTTGAACACTTCATGCCAAAACATATCAGAACACATACCTGTCATCATGCCACTGAACTGAAAACTAGAGCCACACAGTAAAAGGCTGAAGGAACTGAATACACAGTAAACCTTCAGATATGAAAGTGCTACATTCTTCTGCTGCTGTCTTCACTGCTGAAGCATAAAGAATATAAATTATATCTAAATTCTCCTGATGTTTCTTATTTAAGAACGAATTCAGTAGGACGCTTACGCCCAGATTTCCTTAAGAGAAAGCTGTCACTTTATACGAAAACATGGAAATGCATAGGTCACACGCATAACTAATTCAACAACAGAATGATGTACGAGCTTCAATCAAACAAAGAACGCAGTGATGCCCTTCAAAAGCGAGTTTGAGAAGAGCTGTACCTATTCCAGAGTATTTCTTAATGCAGAGGTGCTGGTGAGAACAGCTGCACCCATTCCAGAGTATTTCTTAATGCAGAGTTACTGGTGGCCTGAAGTCCGTCCCTAGGCTCTCCTGGTATTTATCTGTCCGCCCTGTCGTGGGCGGCGGGCACCGCGGCACCGCACCTGCCCGGCTCGGCTCGGCTCCTCTCGGGACGGTCTCCCCTGCACCGCGGCGCTGATCGCCTCCCAAGAGGGAAAGTTTAGCCCCGCTTAATGACCTCTAAGACCCTTTAAACACACCCAAGATTTGTCCCCTACAAAGCTTTCAGGGTGCTTGGTTTGTCAAAGGCAATTTACGAACTAGTTAAGCTCCGGCAGCCTTGCGGAGGAGAGTTGTCTTTTCCGCCCCCATCGCACACGCAACCGCGGCAAATTCAGCCCCGCGTTCCAGGGCAGCCCACGGAAGGACTGTCGGGTCCATGCCGGCGTGCGGGGACAAGCTGGGAGCCGAGGGCAGGCTGGGCAGCGCGGGGAGGAAGAGCTGCCAGCCCCGCGCAGTCCCCGGCTCCGCAGGCTAAGCCCTGCCCGCGGCGGCCCCGCTCCTCTCCCTCCTCCCCGCCGCTCACCCCCACTCACCGCCACCGAGCCCGAGGAGGAGGCGACGAAGACGCGGATCACCATCTTCACCTCATGAGCCGCGGCGACAGGAGCGGTCGGGACCCGGCAGCGAGGCTGCGAGGAGCCGCTCCCCCGCACGGGACGGAGCCGTGGCCGCCGAGCTCCACCCCGCCGCCGCCGCCGAGGATGGCCACCGCCCGCACCCCCCTGCGCTGCCCTGCCCTGCCCGGCGAGTGCAGCCCCCCTCGGGCGAGCCGGGTCCGGCTCCCGGCTGGCAGGAGGCAGCGATAGCGGCGAGAGGCGGCAGTGTGTGGGCGGCGCGCAGGGACCGACGGGCGCTGTAGTCCTCCCCGGGCGGGGACAGCCGTAGGACGGAGCCAAGAGGGAGCCTGCCCCCCCCAGCTGCCGGGGAAACAGAGGCATGCAGCAGCCTGCCCGCCCTAGCTGCCGTGCCCCAGCGCCCGGGGCTGCCAGGTGCCACCGTGAGCCTTGGAGAGGCTGAGAGGGGCTTGTGCCGCCCTCCAGGTGTGCTGCCCACAGGTCGAAGTGACCAACGCCTGAAATTGCTCCCCCCCTCCACGAGGGCTGCTCCTCGCTCCCATTTCAGGCTGCTCCTGGTCCTCCTACCCCATGCGGAGCCGCCGGATCTGATCCGCTCAGTCCGGGTCTGGCCTCTTGGTGGCCGCTTCTGCGGCAAAGGGATGGAAGATGCAGCCGTTCTGGACAGGCATTCCTGTCAAGGCAAGCAACAGGGACAACTCACGAGAGGCAGGACACTGGGCGAGAGGGCCATGCATCCCAAAGCAGTAAAACAGCACTGCCCATTTTCACTCCCTGGTATGGATGTACAGTTCCCGATATTATCAGCTGTGGAACAGATGCTATTAATCATCAGGATAAGCAGATAACCCCAAATAACCCTTCATCACTCAGCTGATCTGCAAGTTACCCAGGGGAACTCAGTCCTCATCAGCTTTTGGGTCTGTGAGAATGCAGCCTGCCTTTAAATAAAGTCAAGAACCACACAGCTGTCAGCCTTATACAAGTTACTACAGTCATAACCCATCATCCTCTAACTTGCCTGCATACAGCCAGATGGTTACTCATTCTCTCTAACTTCCCCTTCCCCCCGATTCATCCCAATAATGAAGTGTGCTGTGTCATCGTCCCTCACACGTTTGCATTGCCACTGCCCTCAGTGAATTTCCACTGTTCAGACTAAGCACAGACCTCGACTTGCTGCTAAAGTTGTCCTTGAAGCTTGTTGAACATTTTAACATTGATTATTTATTTTGAAATCCTGAATTTCTTGAGGAAGGTGCTTAACAAGAGCCATAAAACACCCAGTGCTTTCTTAGTGCTTGATTTATCTTGTGGAAGTCACTGGAAAGCTTTCCGCTGATTTCACTGTCCTCTGGACTGGAGCTTAATATCAAGAATATTAAGTCGTAAAACGGGAATTCCAGTACTAATCTTGGAAAGATTTATGCATTACTTTGCTTTCGTGAGAGTGCTTGTTGAAGGAAAAAAAAGAGCAAACTTTATTGGAGTACACTGAGGTACAAAGGTTAAGATTTTCTGGCTTCAGTGCTCCTGTCTTCACTTGAGCATAACTTTTACTGTGGGAACCACAAATCAGTGAACGACAAGTGTTTATTGTTTAATTGCTGCGGAATGGCCAGGGAAAGCATCAAAGGAGAAAAACTTGTTTTTATCTTGGTTTGTAAGGCAACGCCAAGCAACTTGTTAAAATTCTGTGATAGGTGTGTTATTATAGGAATTTGCTGGAAAATTCCCATTACCTTACTCAGTGAATTTCCTTCATGCTGCAGGATTATTTCTGACAACAAATTTTTGTGCATTTCTTGAAGTTTTCTTTAAAAGGTGGAGGTTCTTACTTCCTACTTATTTCTCTATTTACTCACTACTAGAAAATATTGGGTTTAATATTCTGTTTTGGCCATACTCCCATTTGATGGAACAAATAAAATCAGGGCAACTCACTGCAGCTGGTTGTACACGATTCACTCACAGCACTAACACAAAGCTTTAACTATAATATTAATAACTCCTGCTTGCTAATATATTTCATAAATACAGCAAAGAAGAAAATAAAATAGCAAGACTGATTCTGAAGGGTGCTGGACA
Organism: Oreocharis arfaki; assembly: GCA_013398015.1. Lineage (NCBI taxonomy): Eukaryota > Metazoa > Chordata > Aves > Passeriformes > Paramythiidae > Oreocharis > Oreocharis arfaki. The sequence goes on from VZRR01000410.1 coordinate 96,697, forward strand.
TCTTTACCTCTCTCTAAACGGAAGAAAAGAATGCTCCTACATCTCAGAGACAGCCTTGACACATAACCAATAACCCAGAGAAAGCACGTGGCAATGGCATTGTATGGAAAATGCATGAGCTGTAAATAAGAAAATTAAGAATTCTAATGTGAATGTAAAAACGGTAACTAAGGTATTTTTCAAGATTGTTTCCTCTTCCTGTAAAAATCCTCTATTTCGTTAGCTCCAAGAGCTACAGATTTAGTCTCCTTTCCCATGTGGAAAACAGACAACTTTCATTTCAGTTCACTTGAAAGCATTTATAAGCTGCATAAATTCTCAAAAGCTACAGGGAAAAAATGACAGACAAGAAAATGCAGAATTTTCTTTTTTATTGTTTTTACAGTCTGCCTTTTGTTCCTGCAGCCCTTGGGTTGGTAGGTTCCTACAGCCTGAATGTTGCAACAGAGTCTGAGCGGCTGAGCGCACAGCCAGAGCTGATTGACTCAAATTGAGCTCAAGTACCAGAGCTCATGAAGATCTTTCCTCTATCACACTTAAAACAGTTTCCACACCTTTATTCCACACATATTTAGAGAAATCATCAAAGAGCGGGGGGCTCCCTGCCCACATTCAACTTGAAAACAAATGCAACAACTTAATAAATGCATCCTTTCAAACACTCTTTGGAAATGATTTTGGACAATCTCAGCCTGTATTTCAATGAATTTTCTTGTAATTCTCAATGTTTAAAGTACATTTATAGTATTTTGAGCTAAAAATTTTGCACCTATGACTTTTTGGTATCAATTTTGATGAAATGTTGGCATTGGAAATCAAGACAGCTTTCTCATGTCTCTCTTTTGCCAGTCTTTCCATACATATAAAAAGCCAGTTCGTTATGGAAGTAACCCAGAAAGTTAGGAAAAATAAACATTACACTGAGAAGTTTGTGGAGCACCTTCTTACTTTATGTGGCTCCTATTGGACATCACTATGTGATGTTTTGCATTTCCAGGTGGTGTACAGGTTAAGACTGCACATCGCCCTTTGTCCTGCAGCTGCTGCTGGTAAATATCCTGAGGCCACGCCTTTAACTCCACTTCTATTGTACAATTCTGGGCGCTTGAAGACAAAGTGGTTCGAGCTTTTAGTTAAGTAGAAATGTAATAAATTAAAAACATTGCTAAAATGATTTATGAGCCGTTTCCCATGTTTACAGGAGGCATGGGAAGACTGGAGCTGACAATGGGAATTTATGGGGGGCAGGGGTAGTTTCTAAAGATTTCGTGGTAAGAATGATTCATTGTTATGCCAGGTCTTCATGGAAGATTAAACAGAACTTTACTGCTGCTAAGGTAACAGAGTACACACAAAACCAAGGCTTCCGAGTATGTGGAAACAGAAGTATAAGAGTACAACTTTGAACAAAGAACATTCTAGTTATGATAAAAGATGATTGTATAGCAAGATGCAACAGGCATAGGACAAAAATATGAGAGAAATAGAATGTTATGCTCAGGACTGAAAAAATGGTTAAGATGGCTTTATTTCCACCTGAAAGAAGCAGTCTGTCTGAGGCATTTTAGAAGTTTTCTGGTTTGTGAGTAGCTGGTACCAATCAATTATTTCTCTGGTTCTGTGAAACATTGCTAAGAAACAGTGAAGTCTCATAGACTCTACAACAGTCCACATACTTTAAATTTCTAAAGAGGTCTTAATTGCTTTTTAAAAATTCCAAGCATCAAAACGTGTTGAAAATTAGAGATTTAGAATGCCATTAAAAGCACCGACAATTCAGATCCATCTTTTTTTGGTAGAAATGTGACTGCCATGGTAGGGAGCAGAAAGTGAAGTTAAAGGGTAGAGAAAACACAGTACTCCACCTTCAACAGAGCTACGGAGTATCATCAGCTGCAGAACACAAGAGAAAGATAACTTAAAGGCTCTAAACCATGCAAAATGGCCAAAGTAATGTAATGTAAGTACAGGACTGTTTCTCTTGTGTAATGGCACTCGGCATGGTGGCTGATAGCCCATAAACATCTTATCCAGACACAGTTTGAAAGCATATGAGACAATGCTGCTTGGAGCCTGATTCTCTGCATACATCCTAGAAGCCACTGTATTTTTAAGGTATCATTTTATTCACAGAAGTAACCTCCAGGGTACATTTTCTCAGTTGTGCTTAAATGCCTGCAGCTGTGGGCTGTGCATACTCTTAGGAATCCTCCTCTATATGCACAACAGGTCAAGCAGCTCCCGATCAAGATCACTCTATCCTTTGCAAATTTTTTCCATGTTTTATTAATCACTGATGTTTCTCAATAACAAACCCAGTTTCATGCAAGACTCTGTTCTTTCCAGAACCTTCACTGTGGGCAGAGGTTTATATTCAGAGCATTTCTCAGTTTCCCTATAGTCATATTTTAGAGATAACATCCCAAGATAAAGCTTTTTCTCTTTTGGCTTGAATTACTCTGAAGTTACTACAAAGCCCATGTGTTAAAGCAGGCTCTTGGGAAGAGACAGAGCTGGAACAATTTTGAGAAAGGTTTTGATTCTTGCATTTACAAATTTGTGGCACATTGAAGAGAGCAGAAAGGTACAGCTGTTCTTCATTTTAGAATTATTTCTGTACCATCTCTGTAACTGACAGAAGAAAACAAAACCAACCAACCAAAAAAAATTTTTTTAAAAATCCAGAGATCTTAAGTAAACCTTCCTTCATGCCTTTTAAATCTAAATGTACCTAGATAATTACAAAGCTGTATTATTCCATTCTTCTCAGCTGCTGCCCTGTAGTTGAAGTCACAATCTGCTGCTCTTTAGCTGAAATATGACTAGTTTTAATATCTGTGGCTGCTTTGATTCCCTCCATGAATTCCTAATACTGAGGACCTCTGAAACAAAAAATATTTTCCTGTGAAATTCCACATCTAATATAGGTCAGTCATCTGACTTGCTCAGTCAACTGAACCTGGAGATTAAAACATCTTTTGTGTTCTGTACTAAATCAGTCATCATTCCTTAAACTTACAGCTGCATTGTGTAAGAAGTTCTAGAGTTCATTTTCTAGTCATGTCTTTAAAGATCCACTGTTACTGAAGTTGGTGGCTCTGACTGAGGAGCAGGAATCCAGGCAGGTTCAGTCAGTGGCAAGCCTTCTACTCTGTTTACACTTTCAGCACAAAATACTGCAAGCAAATCAGGCCCAATGATGTCAAGCTCAGTAGGTTTGTATCCGTATTTCTGCTGATTTGAACAACCTTTAGTAATCTACAGTACTGCAGAGGGATGAGGGATGGAAGCCCCCACAAATCTCATTTCCCCATCTGCAGTTCCAATGAAACCTAAATTAGCAAGCACTCAAGATGTGAAGTGCACTCAAAGAGCATCCATAGAGCATTACATCCCTGCCAGCCCTTTCTGGGAGGGACCTTCTGCCAAGCCCTTGGAAAAACAATCTACCACCACACTCTTTTTGGCTTTTTTTCAGCTCTTTTCCCATATCTGTTCAGTTCCACTCTGACAAGGCACTTTAGGAGACTCATTTCTTGCAGGCTGCAGAAGTGGGTCGGCAATAATATTTACATATACAAGGACAAAAGGCGAGTAGTCTCATGGAGAATAAGGAGCAGTTGAGTACATGAATTTTGGCAACTTTCCTAAAGTGTATGCACTAAATGAACTGAGAATAGTTAGTATTTTTATACGATTTAGGAGTTTTTTAGACATTTCACAGAACAGAGAGGTAGGGAAACATCTCAAATGTGGAAAGCTGATGTAAATTTGCGATTTGGTGCTTGAAATGTACTGCATTTCAAGCATGGGTTCAAGCCCGCAGACTGAGGCCACTCTCTCACTGAAGGGACACAGGACTGTACTCGGTCACAGGTTTGAGATGATCTTTAGGAACCATCAGAAAAAAATCTTTTGCCCACCCTTAATCCTCATCTTAGAGGCCAAAGGTGTCCACATGTGCAGCACAGATGGGCCAGGAGTGGTCTTCTGGCCCCTACCTTGCCTCAGGTACACCCCATCTCTCTGCAGAAGATGACACAGAGCAAATGGGTCCTGTTTATCAAACTGGAGAGGGGATGGCCGAATCTGGAGAGGGGTCTAGCAAGTGGGAGCTGAAGCTGCGAGAGGGAGAAGGCAGAAAAGGAAAGAGTGGCAGCAGTGATTAGAGATGTGCTGCAGACAGGCTGTATTGACCTACATGGAAAGTGATTGCAGTGTCATAGGCTGTTGGAACCAAGATGACCTTTTACTGCCTGGGCAGAAGCTGAAGAGATGTGGATTCAGAGCAAGAGCATACAGAATGGAAACCAGGTGCCTGGCCTGCCACCATCAGGTTAGTGTAGATACAACCTGTGCAACCAACACACTGAGCAAAGGAACATGTAGGAGGCAATGCAAGTCAAACTAAAAGACAGCCAAATAAATTAGAAACCATGTATTGTGTCAGGTGATGGGTAGAGAAATCGTTGTCCTTCCATGCATCGCCTTACAAGTCTCAACCCAAACTGTTTTAAATACAGACCTGCCTGTCAAAGTAGATAGACATTTTGTATTCTTCGGTAGTTTGACACTGCAAAATTTGCTAAAATTTGTTTATTCCTTTTAGATTTGCAGACTAAAGTTTGTTACATTTTGTATTTCCATGTCCTGTTCTCTGCACAATGTTTTCCCTGATCAGATCTTTGGTGCAGCTGCTACTCTGTCTCAGAGCTACCTGAGATTTATTTTCCCCTGCTATAAAGGTACTGGGGAGGTAGCAGTTGGAAAGTAATATTTTCCACAGAAGACTAATTAACCTGCAACTGTGTTCAGCTGTAAAACGTAAAGTTGTGAAAATGCTAAGTGGAATTTTTAGCACTTGCCAAAAGTTAGCTACAAAACTCAGTACTGTTACCCCCGGCCACATTTGATCTTACCACCTCTTCTTCACAGGAAAAAAAATGACATTCTTTGCATCCATGTTTTTCCACTGGGAGAACTGCTGGTTGACACAATAAGTATGTATGACTTTTGTCAGTGAAGGCTCAGCTTAGGACAGCTTCCAGACTATTCAGAGCATGAATTGGATGGTAAGAATGAAAAGCTAATACAGCCCTGTTTGTTTGGGGTTTTTTAATTAGAAAAGGATGATAAAAGACACACAACTGCTCTTCATAGGAAATCTGTAAAATAAGCATAGCAAGCCAAATGAGAAGCTATGAGAGCTTAGCAAAATCAATCTTGATGCAAGAAATATTATTTTCTTGATTCATCAGAACTGTCCTCTCTAAATACATACTTTCTATTTCACTAAGCAATAGCCAGCACGCAGCCAGCAGGGTCAAGTCTGCTGCTCTGCTAATGGCATGGCAAGGGTAAGCATGTCAAATCTGCCATTGATTTTTTCTAAATGCAGCCAGACTGAACTAAAATTACTTTCAGAATAGCAGATATAAAATAAATAATGAAGGTATGGCCAAGCAACTATGCTGTTAAACCTATTTTAGAGAGCATACCTGTCTCAGTCATAACTTATTTTAGCCATGGTCAGCATAGGCTGCTCTTAGATAACTCCTGAAAAAGAAGCTACAGTAATTTAATTGTAAAAAATTCCTTATTTGTATACAGAAAGTTGTCTTTTGACCACAATTTGTCCACAAATGGACAAATATGATATAACAGCTATATCAGGCCCTAAGTGGGTAAATATTTGTGATGGCCAGTCTACTTTCAACATGAAAATCCCACCCCCCCCCACCAGTTCTATTTAAAACAACAGGAGATAACTTTGATTCAATACTAACTTTTTTATGATGATAACTAAAGTCTAGGAAACTCTGAGGAATATTAAACTCAACACAACAGTGTCGTGATTGGATGCAAAATTTCTCAATGGAATCTAGATAATAGGACATACAACAGACCCATTCTCAGAGTTTTTGGGCTATATAATAGGCTGCACTGCAAGCCAGTGTGAAGGGTTCCTCCTGAGATCACTCACATCATCAGGGTTCAACGAAAAACAAGGGTCCAGCAAAGACCTCATGGGAGACTTCACAGAAGGGAAAAATAGGGTTTCATGTACCCACAGAGCCAGTTCAAATCTTTCATTTCAAATCCCAACTGAATCACTAAAGCCTGTAGCTGCAGTCCTCATTCCCATTGAGTAGACCTCACTCAGACAAGCAGCATTCAGTGAAATAAATGGGATTTTTTATGTGAAAGACAGATACTCCACAAGATGGGTTGCAGATTCAGGCTGGGAGACAACTGAATCATCATAAATGCAAAGAGCAGACTTCTTTTTAGAATATGACTGGCAAGGGCCTTACAAACCTTTTGTATGACCCAGTGGTGAGACACTAGCCTGGAGAAACCTGGCTTGGTTCTGACCTTTGCAGCCAACCTAGCTGCAGCAGGCAGAAAATCAGAGAATCATATATATCTTGCATGACTTCTTGAAAGTAACTTCCGAGAGACTGCCTCTCTTGCAATTTTAGGATCTTTCCATTTTGTCCCTTTCTGTGATGTAGCCACTTAGCATGACAAGCAGTAAATAAATGTTAGATGTGGTCTTCATACCTACAGACACCTCCATCTTAGTCAGATTCAGCTTTACCTGTGGTATCTTCACGCTGTCTCCATGTTGCTGCCGCTTCCAAGGCTGGGCTGTGTCACTTGTTAGTCTGGAATTGCATCTGGTTCAACATAGATGTTGAACCAATGAGAATGATTTTTATGGGACTAGGATATAATGAAGATCATGGCTGAAGATACAGTTTCTCTCGCATGAATTCAATGGAATTCATGTATTAAGAATAAACCCTTTAAGTATTCAGGGCAAATATCTCATGAGACTGATCAAAAACAGTGCTGTGAGTTTCCCCAGGAAACAGGGGCTATTTATATTTCTTGGTACAAGTTACACTAATAAATAAAACCAAGTAAACTGGGTTATAATATTTCTCCTATGTCTGGAACGTGCTGAATTCCAACAGAGATAGGAACTTTTGTCAGTGAAGCAAATCTTTTTTTGTCTGTCATATGGAAATTCATGTCTTGCTTTAATATGGGAAATAAAAGACTGTTCCCAAATGGTTTAGTGCCATAGAGCAGGTTCTTGCACAGAAGCATCTCTCTTATCTACAGAATATTGGTATGGACTTACTAAATTCAAGTTACATCTTATCTACAATAATTATCTATATAATATATTTTATGATATTTATATTCTTCAGGAATTTAGGAGACTAGAGGAGAAAAGAAACAAACAAAAAAAAGCAACCCTGCATACAGTCTTAATCCCTGCTCACCACTCTGTTTTGTTCTGTGACCTTGGAGTTTTTTGCAGTATTGATTTGTAGCATTTCCTAAAATATTAGTTCTTTTCTAAAGGTTTTGCTGCCCTTTTGCTATTTTTTTGGAAAGAAAAAAAAGTTTGTTTTAGTAATAATGAATGATTCATAGCTCCTGCAGATCATTCAGGGACGCCATTCATAGTTAATGATTAAAATGCAGTAATAAAACATGAAATGTTTGAAAGTCAACAGTGATGCCTCTGAAGGTAGATCTTTGACAGAAATTGCTGACAGCATCAGAAAATTTCTCTCTATAAATATATATCCAAACATTATAATTTTGGTCTTTATTTTTTTTCATTTTGTCTTCTCTTCCTTGCAGGCAACTTTTGTATGTGCAGTTTCAGGTCAATTTTCTAGCAAGATGGCAGTTTGTCTATAATTTAATTTAGTATTTTTCTCTCTCCATTTAAATTTTTACTCATTTTTAGCCTGCAGTGATTATTTGCATGGAAAGAAATTGTCTTCACAGTCTATATTTAGCCTGATATATCGGATTAGAAATGTAAGCCAATCATCCACTGAGGTTAATTTTAAATCCTGTGGAAATTGTACCACTCTATTCAGTTTTCTCAGCACTGGCACCCATCTTGTGTGAGGTCATATGACCTTTAACTCGAATCTCAAATGTAATTTCCCACCAAAAGGAGTACATGCAATACCCTTAAAATAGTAATTTTAGAATTTATAACAAGAAGCCTGAGCAGCAGCCTTTTTTTTTTTTAAGATGATGAACTGAGGGCTGTGATTGTGTTCTAAAATACGCAAAGAATGAACAGAAATGTCAAGATTAAAAAGCAGAAACTTGTGCTCATTCTACTTTTCCTACCACAAGCAGTATTCACCAATTCTTAATTCAGGGTCACCCACCAATATTGGTAGACCTGCACTTCAGCCAGTGCTGTGTTTATTATATCTATATGTGCAGCATATAGTAGCTGCTAGATAGCATTATATCTAGTCAGCATTAATATCAGGTCATACTATATTAAAGTTCTACATCTGCCTTAACTGCTGCCTTCCACCTCAGTTTGCCCCCACTCTGCCCCTCCAAAAAAGCCAAACATTTTGGATTTTTTTTTTTTTTTCATAATATTGGGGTTTTCTTGGCAGTGACTGTCTAGGGATGACTATCACATTCATCATCTCCATCAAATCTATTTATATCTATTGGTTAAAATCCAGCTTGTGATCGCTGAGCTGCAGATGGAGCTCCCTGAACAGCAAAGGAGTCCATGTATCTGTGCCAGGAACACTTGGAGTCACTGTGGAGAAGAGGATGAGAGGATCTGTCATTACGCAGTCTTTATCCCATCGACCTCAGAGAGGTGTCAAAAAAAAGGCAAAGACTGCTACCTTACCTATGTATTAGTGTCAGGACTTTTAGCATGCTTCAGGGTTTTTTTCAAGGTGACATGAATTTTAAAAGTAATTAAAACAATATAGGGAGAAGATGTGACGTCAAACTTCCAATGAACTACTAACAAAATATTAAATAGGTGTAATTTTAAAGTATGGAAATGCTGGGTAGGAGCTCTTTTTTAAATTTATTTTTCCAGCAGAGCTTGTTAAATGAGATGAAGGCGGTTCTAACCTATAAACTTCTGGATGATCTGCGACAGGGATATTTTTGTTTTCTAGGGCATGGGCTCACTTAAATATTTCATTTCTCAAAGTGCATGAACAGGAACTGAAGAAAGGGGTTTAGAAAAGAAGGAAGACAGTCAGAATATTCTCCTCCAAGGCCTTGAGCCACGGAGGAGGGTCCGAATCCCTGTGCAGGGCTGCACTGGTTTCAAAAGGGCTCCACTCCAGGTGGACATCAGGGTGTCTCCTCATGAAGCGCTGCAGAATTAGGCTAAACCGAACATATTTAATATGATCTCAGAGAGCTAAGCTGCTTATCACTGTGTGACAGATAATACATTATACAGCTGAGTGGCTAATAGATTAAAGAGAGAAAGGCTGACGGCAAGGCCTTTTCAGTTCTTTTGGCTTACATTCTCCCGCTAGGAACAGCACTGTGAAGAGGGAAGGTGCAGGAAAGATTCTTAGCTTCCTCAGTTTCTCCAGAAAACTTGCTTTAAAAATATGTATGAAGTAAATACTGTCTTCTGTATGTGAAAAACTGACCAATCCTTAAAGTCATCATGTTTCATAAATCTTGACATGAGTGAATCTTAACCAGGAATAAGGAATTAGTAACTAGCTAAATGTATTATTACAGGAAATCAGTCAAATGTTAAGAACTCTTTAGTTTGGTTCTGAAATTTCACTTTCAAAAAGAGGTTTCTATCTACAAAAGTACAAAGTAAGCACCTCTGCTAATGAAAAGATATTTGTATTAGTTGTAGTGGTGTGCACAAGCCACTGATGATCCCTGTCCAGAACACAGCCAGAACACAGAAGGATCAGGATTTCACATTTGTAACTATTGTCATAAATCAGATGAATGGAATGAATGAGCTAACAGCACTCGCATGAAAATAAAGAGGTGTTTTTATTTTCTGAATTTATATTTTAGGAAACTGTGTGTATTTACTTCAGCTATTTCAGAACTGGAACTCTGACTCCTGCTCTGTGAAAATGTGACCACAGCCAGTGCCACGGCTTTCATGGTTCAGCTAGCTCTCTCCACAATGATCCCTGTGCATGCTTTGGGAGGCAGTACAGGCCAGGGCACACTGCTGGCTTGGAAACAGCAAAACAATTTCAGAATCACTGCATTACAGACTAACATAGTTTGGAAGGGACTTCTGGAGGCCATCAGTCAGACAAGCTGCTCAAAGTAGGGGCAACGGGGTTGGGTTGCCTGGGGCTGTGTCCAGTTAAGGTTTCAATATCTCCAAGGCTGAAGACTCCAAAACTTTTCTGGGCATCCTGCTTCAGTGTTTGACCACCCTCAAGGTGAACAATTTTTTTCTTACGATCTGGTCAGAATTCCCCATTTTGCAATGTGTATTCGGCTGCCTCTCATTCTTCCCCTGGGCACCTCTGGAAGAGTGTGGATAAATCTTCCCCACGCCCTCCCAGCAGGTAACAGTAGACAGCACCAAGCTGTCCCTGAAGCATCCCTTCTGCAGGCTGAGCAAACCCAGCAGCCTCAGCCTCCCCTTGAATATCCTGTGTTCCAGCCCCTCACTGGCTTGGGGGTCCTTTACAGGACTCAATCCACGTTTTAAATGTTTTTCTTGTACTGGAGATTCCAAGGCACATTGCTGAGTCATGTTCAGCCTGCTGCCCACTAGGACCCCAGGGCTTTTCTGGAGAACTGCATCCTGGCCCATACTTGCCTCATGGAGTTACTCTGTCCCCAAGGGTGACAGTAGGGACTGCAGAGTCCCACTGGCTGAGGCCAGCGCTGCAGTGCCTGCAGAGCCAGCAGGGCCGGGCTGGGGTGGTGATGGGATCAGCCCAAACCCCGCGGTCACCAGGCTGCTCCACAGCCACGGTGCTGTCTGTGCATGAGCTGAGAGGTCCCACCTGCAGGGCAGTGCCCTTAGCACAAGACACGCAGCTGAAAGCAGCTGCCGATGGCAAGGGTTGGCCCCGGCTGCATCCCCTCCACAGCACATTGGAGAGATCCTCCAGTCCCCAGAGGCCGCTCAGGCACGGAACTAGCCCCCAGCACAAGAGCCAAACCTCAGGAGTGGCAATATATACTCAAAGCCCCAAAAAACTGCATCCCTTGGCCAGCTCAGTAATAAAGACATTAAACAATACTGGCTTCAGCCATCCTCCTGGAGGGATGCCTCTAGTTACCAGCAAGCCCTTGTGAAAAAAAAGGCAGTGGGACGAACGGAAGAAGGAAGAATTTAAAGGCGGGACGACGCTGTTTCCAACCCCTCCATCGCCTTAAGCTCTGGTTTTATTCGCGGCCTCTGCCAGTGCTGAAGCCCCATCTAGAGCATCGCCGCGCTACTGCGCCCGCCGTCCCGCCGGGACCGGGCACCGGCAGGCCCCGGGCGGGGACCCAGGGTGGGCGACAAAAACCTTCCGTCGCCTTTAAGGAAGTGGAGAAGGGTTAAGAAACCGAAGACAAAATGATCTGCTCGGCAATCCTGTGCTTCTGCTGTCAGGGCCCTTGGTGGTAATTTCAATTTCAGACGTTGTACAGGAAAAGTTAATGTTGAACCAGCCTTTTCAGGCAATAAATATCATCGTTTGGGTAACTACAGGCAGCTTTAGCTAGCAAGTGTCATCAAGCAAACTAATAGAAATGCTGATATGGGATACTAATGAAGGAATTAACGGATTACGCGTTTATTAACGTCAGTCAACCCAGTTTCCCAGGAACCCAGAGTGTCAAACAAATTTGATACTGTTTTAATGAGATTAAGCATTAGACTGATAATGAAGATTGTGGCTGAAATAGTCTTTGCCAAATATTTGGCATAATCCTGCATTAAGAAACTACTATAAACAAAAACAATGTAGCATATTATGTTATTTCCTAAAACTGGTTAACAGCTAGGTCATAAAAATATACTTTAGCTGAAGTGTTTTCATTTCAAGGGATTGCATATTTTTCAAAACTATGGAACAATCTTTTTGGTACAGATTTTTTCAATACATTTATCAATGCCCTTGATGAGAACTGCATCACTATGCAATATGACACACAAATTGCTGCTAATGTGAAAAACAATACAGGTAACAGTTCTATTATACAGATTGACTGATCAATTGTTGAGATTAAAAAATTGTCCAGTTTTGTTAATTCAGATGTGATCACAAATGCAAGCTCATGCACCTGAAAACCAAAACCAGAACCAAATATCTGCATCTGGGGCTGAGTCCTAAAATGCAATAGGATGTGACAAAAGAAGTCCATTAGAAGTAAAGGGGTTATTCAACAGCAGTTGACTGCTGATGCCACTCTAAAAGTCCTAATCAAAACATACATGCATGAGATATGCATACATAAGAATTCAAACGACACGGTGTCTTAGTAGGACCAGTGCCATCAGCTCCAGCATTCCTTGTCCATAATATGCATTCCTGTATGGCAGAATCACAGAGTGTCTGAGGTCCCAGGGACCTCTCTATATCTTCTGGGCCAACATCCACCTGCTCAAGCAAGGTCAGCTAGGGTCGGTGGTTCAGGACCACGTCCAATCACATTTTAGAGTATCTCCAAGGATGGAGATTCCTCAACATCCCTGGGCAAACTTCTTGTCTTGATCACCTGCACAGTAACAAGTGTTCTTTTATGTTTAAATGGAATTTCCTGTATTTCAAAGTGTGTCCACTGTTTCTCGTCCTGCCACTGGACATCACTGAGAAGCACCTGATTTCTTTGCCTTTACTCCCCTCATCAGGTATTTACAGCCTCTCATACCTGAGATGCCTCAATCCCTTCATGGTCCTTCACTGGACCCACTCCAGTATATCCATGCCTCCCTTCTGCTGGGGTGTCCAGAACTGGTCCCAGCACTCCCAAAGTGTGCCACCAGTGCTGAACAGAGGGGAGGGTCTCTTCCCTCACCAGCTGACAGCACTCCCCCTTGCAGCCCCAGGTGGCATTGGTTGCAAGGGTGCATTGCCGGCTTGTGTTAATGTTCTTACATCACACACGATGTATCCTAGCGCAACTTTACCTATATTCTATGTTCGACCAATCTGTACCTAATTATCTCCCTGGCACAGGTACCCAGATTTTCTTGTCACATAGAGGCTGGTCCAGACTGGAAGGTGACCTTGGGATCCAGTTAAAATCATGATGTTAGCTAATTTCAGCATCCTGCCTTTGAGAACCCCTCCAGCCTGCTTTGCCACAATTTTTTCACCAAGTGACAGGTAATCAGTGTCAACCAGGTCTTACAGGTTGTACTTCCAGAGCATTGAGGACACAACCCACCAGCTCTGGCAAACATTGTTAAGGTAATTTATCATTATAAAATTCCCACTTCCCTGGAAAGGCGGCTGCAGTCACCAGTGAAAATGAGTTTGACTCCAAAAACCAGATTTATCCCAGAATACCTGAGATACAGCCACTCACCTTCTGCAGGCTCTCATAGGAGCAGTCACCAGCAGCAGGAGGGCAGAGCTGGCAGCTGGGGCCTTAAAACTTAACTTAAAACTCCCACATCTCTCCCATTCAATTCATCTGGGTAGAAGCACTTCCTTCCACTATTAAAAAACGCGCATTTTCTTGCTTGGAACTAGTTCCAGCTTCTCACCACTAAGGTTTATTAAACCTTTTTACCTCTTGCCTTAAAGTCCTTTACCAAGAGGAACAATAGAACTCACTATCAAACAATCTCACAACCTTTATTGAATCCTCTTGGGTGTCTCTCCCTGTAACATTGAGTTTTATGGACCCCTGGTGATTCTTGAAATGTGTTTGTGAAGCCTTTTCAGTTTTTCAACTCCTTTCTCCAAGTGTGGACACCACAACTGCCTACCTTATTTCAGTTGACAGGTTTGACTCGTGGCACAGAAAGATGTGAATCCACTTTTCTCTCCAAACTGTTATCTCCTAGCAGTATCCAGGGAATGAAATGGACTAAATCTCTGATGATCAATACATCCTATCGGTTTTTAATTACTTTAACCATATGGTGACCAGAAAAAGATAAGGCAAGTGAGAGTAAAGCCTATTTCACCCACTTTGGATGGACATATCTCCTTTTTTATTGATGACATGAGTTGTCAGAGGACTAGGCCCTCAAACCCATCATTAGCTTTTGTAAACATCCCTTGTGCAGTCCTTCAATCTGCCTGAGCAGACCCAGGATTTTTCTTAGACTATATGAAACATCCCTCTCCTGCAGTCCAGGTTAGTTCAATCACTGTCTTTGCTTTTCTGACAACTACACAATGACTGATCTTGTTATTTACTAGGTCTGAGAAGAGGATTGACAATTTTGGTTATAAAACAGAAGGTGAAAAAAACATCCAGAAAGCAGTCTTCATCAATCAAAGCATCCTCGAAGCACAGGATGGAACAGTATGGAGGCACAACATGAATAGTATAATATTCTAGCATTTGGTGGGGGGAAGTTAAAGTACTTCAGATCCTGAGAAGACAAAAAGGATGTTAATAGAATCATAGAATACCCCAAGTTGGAAGGGACCCACAAGGATGACTGAAGCTAATGCTATTTAATGCTAATAAGGAGAATTCCAGTAAGTTGATGAATACATTGCAACACTTTCTGCACTACAAGCTGTAAAGGCTCAAGTGCACCCTACATAGGATTTTTACAAATCAAGGTCATGAAGCCAAAAATGCTGTCACCAAGCTGCCCACCTACTCAGTGGTGCCCAAAGTGCCCAAGGCACAGGTTCTGCCCAGAGGCATCTAAGCCTTCACAGTGATGGGCAGCTCTGGACATATCTCACAGATAATTTCAGTCTGCCTACACTCCCTTAACAAGTTTGACTTGGGAGGCACATCCAGAAATCCAAGGACTCAGGTTTCAACTCTCTCGTATGAATGGGTTCAAATCTCATGTTCAGATCTCTGTGTTTAACACTAATAATCAAGATGTGTCTCTATTCTGAATAAAGATGTTTTTAAGGGGACAATTTTTCTGTGTAACTGAAGCAATAAAATTGTTTTCAAGCAGTTCACATTGAACACTGAGAACACTGAGCCAAATTTATTTTGATATAACATCCATTCTTTTTGCTGATATCAAAGGTACATTTGACCTTATTCCTCTACAACATAATGTATATCACAAAACTGTACAGAGATAGAAGAAAATTCATTTGCTATCCTAGCAATAAAAAAAATTTTAAAGCCAAAAGAGATGGATATTCAGAAGCAAAACACACTGTATATGATTAAAGAATTTTTCAAAATTATTTGGTCACCGCTTTTTTTTTTTTTGTCAAAGACTAATACACATATTGTGAATATGAAATTGCAGATTGTGCAAAAGCAGCAGAAACAAGTCCAGAGATGTCACATTTGTCCTTCAAAAAGTGGTTTTCTGGAAAAACGTTACTAAAACCTTCCAAGAACAAATGCAGCACTTAACATAACACTGCCATATCCTGAATAATATGTGTGAATTTTTCCTCCCCCTAATACATGTCTTCTGGAGAAAGATGTCCCTAACTGAAACATCCCCTTCATATAATATTTTTTTCTAATGTCTCCTTCAAGTAATATTGTTTTCTAATCAAACATTCAATACTTGTTTACTCAGCATCTTGTCTAACTTCCCAGGCTTTACTAGGCTTTTTTGTAATTTAAATTGCTTATAAAACACTTGTTGCTAGACCATTGGCAATAATTACCTTGTTTCAATTTGTGTCCCTGCTAAAACACACTTATGTTCACAACATGAGCAGTTAAAGCTTCGTATTGTAGTCACCTTATTTTATTATTTGGAAGTGTTAACTCATCACATTGTAAATTGTATTCCTGTGACTCACCAGCAATCACTTTATGTTATTCACATAGTATTTCTCCACAAGGCAGTTGTGAGCTCAAAATCCAAGCAGGCATACTAACACAAAGAATTTTAATAAATTTGTAAAACCTCTGAAATCAACTAGTGCTATGAAGTATACACAAATGTTTCTTTCATTGCACCATATCTGCCCTTTAATATTTCAATATTTCACAGCCTTGGAAAACTGTATTGTTAAAAATAAATCCCCATGAACAATGCCCAACTTGCTTCTTTCAGACATCCTTAAGTTCAGCTGAGTTCACGGAAGCCCTTTCTCCGGTGTCTGTCAGAGACACAAAAGGGGTGTCAGGAGTGCCGAAGCAGCTCCAATGCCACCACGGTCAGAGAATGCTCAAGAAAATCCTCTTGAGGGGGTTGAAACCAGTCATAGTATGAAAAGTGACACCAAAAGACATTCTTTCAAGGAATTATAACACCAAGTTGTCAAAGGCGAGCGGTCACTTCTCAGCCGATGATTCAGGAGCACTGATGAAAACAAACAGTGGAGAGGTTTTGGGTCACTTCAGAGCCCAGAGCATGGGAGGCAAGCTCTGAAAGTGATCTTGGGCTCTTGATTTCTCAAGGTAGGTGAGCATGCAGTAAGAAAAGCAACCGGCCTCCAACAAAAACACAGCCTATTTTGACACATGCATTAAAAAGTACAAGGAGACCATGAATATTTATAAAGTCAAAACAGACTGACATTTAATTTTATTTGCATTACAATTTGAAGTATTTTGATTATATGATTGCAGATAGCTGAGAGCAAAGGGAAGTACATGCTCTTCCACAATGTATCTTGTATTCAGGACAATATTCCAACATATATTTAGGAAAAAATCTTCAGCTGGACCCTAGCTACATCCATATTCATGCTCTAATACAGAGATCTTAGTCACCTCGTAGGCCACCTTTATAGCAGTGGAGAGAGGGAATAAATTATGGGTGGACTCAATGATCTTAAAGGTCTTTTCCAAGCTAAATAATTCTGTGATCCTATTCCATAAATATCTCCCTTGCTACTGGAAACAGTAGCCTGAACTAGCACTCCTGGCTACCCAGACCTGCAGAAGTGCTTTGAGCCAAAACCTCAATAGTACAAACCCCTCAATTCTGAACAAATTCTTTTTGCAAGTGTGTATGCAAGGTATTATATGCAGGGAGATGTATATAAAGGTTTACGCATGCACAAGGCAGAACCATATGGCCTGTTCTGAGAGAAAACATCAGAAAATGTGAAGGCTGAAGGAGCCAAAAGGGGTCATCTTTGGTGCTTCATACCTAGTCTGATAGTTTCAACAAGCCTTTGATCTTTTTGCAGAAACTAAATATCTAAGTCTGAATCTCACAGTGAATTTTCACATCATGTACTCTGGTTAAAGCAAGCAGCACATCACTTTGGCTCCCTCATTCATATGACCATGCGTTCTTTAAGTCCCCACTTCTTACAGAAGTTGTGGTATTGAAAGCAATACTAGAAAGATATTCCCTTTTCAAATTTGAACGTCATTGCTCTGTCAGTTCAGGAAATCTGTTTTATCTGTCACAGTAGGTGCAGTTATTGTATAAGTTCCCACCCTGTTTGCCACAGCTATTTCTATGGTGCAGTGGAAATCAATTGCATTTTTTCTATGCATCAGGGATTTCCCATCAATATTTATGTACAACAATTAAATGAGCACAGGTTCCACTCATCTGAATAAGCCCGGTGGCTTTATCCCTCTTGGAACCTCTGGAAATATCAAACTGTGCGACATTATGACCTGATTTAGTGTTTGAAGGTTTCCAATCCCCTTTCTAGAGCATCCCTCCCCTCAGTTAAGCTCCAAGGTTAGGCCTGTTCCTTCTGAGCCTTCTACTTCCCCCTCCAGCTCTTGAACAAAATACTCTGTTTAAATGACCTTCCCAATCAAGCAAGCAGTTAAGACATCAGACTTGCTTTACACAGACAGAAAAAGTTGGCAAAACTGTATTTCTTGCTCAGGTGATTCATCTATTTGTCCTGTCCAAGGGAATGTGAAATACAGCACCATCAATTATCTGCTGTGTATAAATTGTTAGGTTGTTAGGACAATATCTAAAATACATTATTTGTAGTTTTTAGACCGACAAACTTCTATCAATTAATCTCTAGGCCAACATTTCACAACATCTGAATTTATTCCAGCTCAGCAGCTGATTCAAGTCTGTTGACATTATTCTGGAGGAAGCATTTGATGGAGAAATCTGATATCACTTGTTGTGAACAAGAGGCCTGTTTGTATTATGACTCAATACTCATGTTCAATACCTGCATTACACATACACGCTGCCTGAATTCAATGCCTGTGTTACCCATATTCAGTAACTAATGATTAGTTAGTCACTAACCAAGCCTCAAATGGTTAGCCATGGCAATTAGTTTATAAATTATCAACACAAAAAAAAGGTCTCTCCCACATATTTTAATGCTTTCTCATGTTTGTTTGTTTTTTTAATTGCTTTTTCTGCTTACAATTTTCCTAGCTACGGTGGGCATGGAGACGGATTATAAATCCCTTTCATCCTATTTACAGCAGCAATAGCATTTCAGATTCCGGCCTGGCTTGCTGCCAGATACAAGCAATACATTTCCTCCACTTGCAAGCAATAAAATTATTCCGTCTTTGTCATTCCCTGGATCTTTTTGAAGGACATCAATGATTCTCTGCCAGTGTTGCTGTGATGAATTATATGCTTTCGCTGTTTAGCATAAGGGTGAGCTACACAAAGCCATGGAGGATGAATTTTAAAAAGATTCACATGAGTTTTTATTGTTTATTGAAACCAGTTTCATAACAGCAATGCAAGTATAGCAAAAATATTAAGTGCAATTAAGGAGGCAATCAAAATTAGGAAATTCATAGACTGATTGCTGGGGTTTTTTGCATGCTTCATGCCTGGTTTCTTGGCTATTAGGATCAAAAAATGAAAAGCTCCATTCAGCTTGGGAGACTCCATGCCAGGTTTATGCTGCACAACTACTTCTGTGCTTTTGAAATTCCAGTATACATCTCCTCTTCTTTTACAGGAGTTTATGCTGACGTGTTTCTGATTGCATTCTAGCCTACTCACTAAATTACATTTTCCAGAAATTTAATTAAGCATATTCAGAGTTCTTGTGCAAAATACACATCATTTTTGAGAATCTTTCAAGTCTTTCATAATCATGTTTGTTTTTTTTTTTTCTTTTTCCTCCCAAAATTTATAGTCAGGGATGAGGGGATGGAAGTATTTTAATTTCAAGTGCATTAAAACTGTATTTTCCTCACATATTTCCTTATCTATATTTCAGAAGAAACTGACAGGTTGTGCCTGAAAATATTGCCTTGGTAAACAAAAACTGGTAAACAAAACCAGAAATTTGTCCTGTTTCCTCCATTCTTATATTTTCATTTAATGGTCACTGAGTATTCATTTTGAACATTCAGAATCGTGGAGCCACTGTTCTGCCAAGGGCAAATATGTCTCCCTCTCAACAATGTCCCATTTATGCTTTCCCATACTGGCAGGTTATAATCTTCATCTGAAATGTTCTACTTTATCCTACTCCACCCAAATTCTTGTGTCTCTTTCATCACTGTGCTATCATAACATATTTCATCAGCGAATGAAGCAAGCAAGATGTTCTGCTTCCCTTTCCCTTCCTCTCTCCAGAAAGAAATTTGCTTAACTACATTTGTTAATGAAGATTAGCATTAGGGAAAAAAATAGCAGTAACTTGGAGTAACTTGGAGCAGTAACTAGCAGTAACCTTGAAAGCCAAGGTTTAGAAACCCTTTTACTTCTTTGAGGAATAAAGCACAACAGCCTCATTACATTGGGCCTGCCTTTGAATTCAAGCCTATTTTCCGGCTTTAGGCAATACTTTCATCCTTTTGTCAGTACAATCCATTTTGCTACAAGTTCTGAGGTGTTTTATAATTAGACACCATTCCCCCCTTTTGCTCTCATCCCTGACCCCTCATTATCCCCAGGTGCTGCCCTGACCCAAAGTCTTGTGTTCAAACTGGCAATGCCGGAACGTGCCCAAGGCTCCCCAAAGGCTTCCTTGGTCCCACTGCCCAGAGGGCTTGTGAGGGGATGTGATGGGCCCCAGCACTGTGGCAGGCTGCTCCTCTACCCTTGTGCTCCTGGGTAGCTCTCTGAACAGAATCACAGAAACAATTAGGTTGGAAAAGACCTCTGAGATCATCGAGTCTAACCTATGATTGAACATCACCATGTCAATTAGACCACGGCACTAA
>VZRR01000411.1:0-45000 GCA_013398015.1 Oreocharis arfaki
GGGAATCTCATGCAGTTTATCAACGCAAAGTGCAAGGTGCTGCACTTGGGTCAGAGCAGCCCTGGTATCAGCACAGGCTGGGGATGGACAGATCAGAGCAGCTCTGCCCAGAAGGACTTGGGGGTGCTGGTGGGTGAGAGGCTGGACATGACCCAGCCATGGGCACTCACAGCCCAGAGAGCCAAACGTGTCCTGGGCTGCATCCAAAGCAGCGCGGCCAGCAGGGCCTGGGAGGGGATTCTGCCCCTCTGCTCTGCTCTGCTGAGACCCCACCTGCAGTGCTGCATCCAGCTCTGGGCTCCCAGCACAGGAAGGACATGGAGTCCAGAGAAGGCCAACAAGATGATCAGAGGGATGGAGCAGAGGTGAAAGGCTGAGAGAATTGAGATTGTTCAGTCTGGAAAAGAGAAGGCAAGACTATTTACGATGGCATGTAGTGACAGGACAAGGGGGAATGGGTTTAAATTGAGAGAGTAGGTTTACATCAGATATTAGGAAGGAAATCTTTACTGTGAGGGTGGTGAGACAGGTTGCCCAGGGTACTTATGGATGCCCCATCCCAGCAAGTGTTCAAAGCCATGTTCAATAGGGCTCGGAGCAACGTGGTCTAGTGAAACGTGTCCTGTTCCATGGCAGGTGGAACCAGATGATCTTCAGGGTACCCTTCCAAACTACTCTATGATCAGCCAAAGACCTGTACCAGGAGTTACTGAACAATTAGAGTGCTGAAAAATGTAAATTACTACCAAAAATGCCCCAACTATCCTTATTATACATGTTTCTGGGCTTCACTGCTAAAATGTATAAAGTACTCTTAGGAAGCAGAAAATACTCAGCAATGTGTGTGACTTACACAGCATTAATGTGTTTTTCTTTGATTTATACTGTGATATGAGAAGCAATCCTTGTTTGTTTTCTCCTTTACAAACATGGCCAAAGCTTTTACAGTTCAGTCTTTCCCCAGGAAGCATGTTCTGCACCTTTCCCTCACCATCTTCTCACCAGGTGTTAATATTAAAGGTTATCTACAGACCAATCTGCAGTTTCCCTGTGACGACAGTAATTTCTACAGCAATATATTTTTCATCTGTTTGAATAGCTTTTACATCACAGTTGAAAACTAATTCAATAGCAAACTTCTTGCAGGATTAGGACTTCAGAAAATAGTGCGGATGTTGATTAAGAACATGTACATTTCTGTTGAGGGCATAAGATTCTTGTTTCTTTTTCTGAGAAGTAACAGTATATTTTGGGTGCCAGCAAACTCTAGAACTACATTTTTCACAGAGGAGCAAGATAAATGCCTTAAAAACCTAACCTCTTTTTAGAATTTGCCAATAAGCTCTGCTTCACACTGGAGCCTCCTTTTAGTTCTACCAAATTTTACTAGAAACTTCTAGAAGAATTTAGTGTGAAGTAACGCAACATTTTTGAAGAAGCAGCATTTTGCATCATCCTAAACTAGAACAGCACTAGTTAGCATCTAAGGACCATGCAAGGGTCCTGGTGACAGAGGAAGGCTACACCTTTTCAAGTATCTTCTCTGTAGCAGAGCCATAAGTTACTAGGAAAAAACATTTTGGAAGTGAGGAGAACTGATAAGAAATGAAAATGCCCAGCATCTTCTGTCCTGCCATGTAACCAGACTGTGAAGGGAAGGTCAAAATCAGTGACTTGCCCAAATCACTGACCTCTACCAAGAAAACTGGGTATACCAACTGGTGCAAGATTGTTCATCTTCTCAGGCCTAGTTCAGTTGATAACAGCTAAGAATTTCTCTCTGCCTCAAGTCCTGGTTTATACAAAGTTGAGAGACATTTTAATCTAGTTTAAAAAACAAATCAGAAATAAAGACCTAAACTATTCATTAAGCTAGATGACAGTATTTTCCACAATAGTCTAATAATCAGTATTTCATTTAATACTCATTTGAACAATTCAATCAGTATTTTATGAGTAGGCCAGTTTGAAAATAGGCAGTTGCTGGCTTTGTTTATTAACAAAAATGTAACCATATAGCAGACAATTATCATAGGAGCAAAAACACTGGCTTACTTTCACAAGAACTGTTTGCTGATGCATATTTAGTGTCCACCTCATTTGTATTTAGTTTAGTTAACCAGGTATATGCAATACTGCCATGTTTGTTATCAATTTTCTACCAAACAAGAAAGAGGGAGGCTCTGTTCACAGGCACTACTTTATTAGCATCTTAACAAAATATTTGAGAAAGTGACAGTAGGTAGGAACAATGTTCAATAGACAAGTTCAGGTTTACAGGTATTTCTAGAAAACAAACACAATTTTGCCATACTTACTGTGCTTTTACACTCACACCACAAATTCTCTCTGAACCACATACTTGTGTATTTCGCTGGAACCCACTGGCCATTTGGAGTCAGTTTTCAAGAGTGTGATTTCCCCTGAACTTTACTACCTAGCATTTGTCCACTATAGGAGAGGGGCAGTGATGGGGAAGGAAGGTAGTGGGGGAAGGGAAGAGAGAGGGAAGGAGTAGGGTACAACAAATGAGAAATACATTTAAAAGCGCAGATAACTGACAGTAAAATATATGTTCTTTGGTTAGCAAGCAGAAAAAAAGGAAAGGACTTGCATACATGATAGATACGCACTAGCATTCTAAAGCAGAAGACAAGAATGTCAAGAGTGTATTCTTTCCCCACTGCCAGATGGAAGGGCTATTATTATAAATGAAAGGCAGCAGTAGTGGATGCCAGGCACTTTTGTTGTGTGCCAGATTCTGAAGTCCAGATGTAAGCAGGTTACCCCTGGGACAGGACAGGCTTCAGCTCCCGCAGCAGAACAGAACCAATCACAGTTTTCTCAGTGTTTATGATGAGCTGTGCTGTAGAGCTCTCCTTCAGTTCCACTGTGACTAGCATCAGTGACCCACTGTGCACAGTCTTAGCTGCAAACCTGTAGGGAAAAGGAAAAATAAAAAAGAAGAGAAAAATCACTGAGGATCTTAAGGTCAAAGACAGCTAGCATTTCTTTCTGCAAGAGTTAAATTAGCTTGAATAAAATATAACACTTCTAAATTCATTAATGCATTTCAGCAGATAAACCATAAAACCTCCCATAAATACTTCAAACATAATTTGTGCAGCACTGTGTAAATTTTTTTGCATTTTAGAAGGACAAAGAAATATCACGCAAAATTTTGTATTTAGCAGTACAAACTAAATTTTATTTAAATGATTTTTTTATGTAAATACTGATTCTTCAGTTCATCTACCATATTCATGCACATTGACAACCTGACTACAGCTGTATAGAATTTTCCAAGGATTTCCATTATTTAGTGCCCCACAGACAATATAACTATGTTAAATGTAGTAGAACACATGTAAAAAGCCAAACTTGTTGCACTTTCTGAAATGTGTCTCCTCTTGCAATCTCAGAAATTAATTCAAACTAAAACTAGTCAAATTTATAAACATACAAAACAATCAGTTTGAAATTACAGTAACAGCAAGACACTGAGTTATTCTATCGGCAAATTTATCTTCAGAATCATAAAAATGTTGCCAATATTTTAAAGCATTTTATAATTACTAAAAATTCTGCAAAGGAAATAAAAAACTACCAACCAATCAGACAGACAAAAGTTAGGACTAATGCACCATCACTAAATTCCAAGACATGAAGAACCCACTAATTACATGGAATTAAAAGCAAAACTAGCCTTTTAAGCACCACAATTGACTGAAAAGCCATTTTAGGCACAATGAACTTCTGTCAATCCTGTTAATTCATTCTGTGTGCAGAGCCAGGCCCAAGAGACAGGAAGCAAGAGGATGGCAACAGCGTCCATCTTTCCATCTTCCTCAAGGAGCACAACATGCTTCCCTCCCCCCCCACCCCCGCCCCGGTTACTTCTCAACAACAAAGTTGCTGCACATGGGCTTTTGAAAACACTAACAAGTGTGGAGCAGGTCTGTGACCCCGTCTGACCCCACTTTGCAGGGCCAATCTCCTCTCCTCTTTCTGAATGACACGTGTCTGAATCAGAGCCATCTGCCTCAATTTGCGCAACATCTTCAGTCACAATAGGACCCAGTTAGCCCTGACAACAGCTCACAATACAGAAAAATCAAACTGCTGCGCTGACAGCACGCTGTGGGCTATTCAAGAGCAAACCAACTGGTCAGTGTCTCCTGTCTGACAATCAGCATGGGCCTTGCAAAGCGCCTACCCAAGCCCTTGGGGATCTGTTTAATTACCATCAACATAAAGGAGGGAGTTTATCAGGAGATACTCAAAAAACTTCACTCCAGACTTAATTAAAATATTAGCCACTTAAGCAGGAAGCAGGTTCTCTTTAAACGAGAAGTAATTTCTATCTTTTTTTTCTTTTTAAACTAAGCATATCAAAATCTCATAACACATTATACTAATTAAGGAAACATAGGGCACTTTTCTAATGTCACCCATCACAGGTCAATCTATTTCTTTTGTCTGGATTACGGATACATTCAAAGACCTCTCTTTTTAATAGGAGGTTATAAAACAGTATTACTAGTACAAAAATTACCTACTTAGCTAGTTACATCAATGATTTCATCTATTTATGCTGCAATATAGAAGATGACTATTTCTCTTGTTGACTTCGACAGGGGGATAATTATAGAAACAATAGTCTTATTAGTCACTTTATTTACTTAACAGTTGTGTCTTGGGACAACACAGAAGCAGATTATCTCTGAGTATGCACATAAATAGGTTGGTAGTTGGCACTCCTGCTGTGCTTCATAGCCCCGAGGCTTGATTTTACCCTCTTTTATCAAAAGCTGAAAGTGATACAAAGTCAGCATTCTGGGAAAACCAAGGTGGTCCAAAGCACCAGTGATGAGTTTTGTGCTGATATTTTTACATGTGGAATTTCAAAATCACTTAGGGGATCAATACTACTTTTCCATACCCCTGAACAGACCACATAAAATCAATAAAATGTGAGTTTGCATGCAGTTTGCAAGATGCAAAGGGCCTGATTCTCAGATAATTTTACACCAAGTGTTAGTACATATAACTAGCAGCAGCTAATCAGCTTCTATCGATGGTCACTGATATAGGATCTGGAATTGGTAGGTGAAGGAAGAATTGGACTGCAACAGGAAGACTTATTTCACCATTAAAAAAGCATGTATAGAAGAGAACCACACAGTGGGTTTACAGCTGCTTTTGAACTCCGGAGACCAAAATCTGTTCCTTAGTATAGGGAATATAATCTAGTTTCTAAGGGGAGTTACAAATACACTTGTATAATCTGTAAGACTGGATACAGTTAAAACAGGATAAAGCAGTGGGCACTAGCAGTAAAACTGATTTGTCAGTTATTCAGATGTTTCAAATACATTGCCATTGAAGGATTAGGTTAATAGCTATTTTTTCAACTAAATACATGCTACTGCATTCATATGCTAACTCTTAGCATAAACTCTTGTGGATTTTTTGAAACATGTGTTGTGCTCAACTAAATACCTAGAAAAGCCTAGAAAGCCATTAGAAAAATCTCTCAGCAGCAAAAAATTAATCACTAATAACATGTGTTCACTCTTAGTGAGAAACTTTCATTTTCCCCATGAGGTCAGTAATCATTTTTCACTTTTTCTGATACTTAAAGCATTAAAGGTTAGAATTTGAATTAAAACCAAACAAAAATCCTCAAACCAAACTAAACCAAAAAAGACAGTAAACCAACAAGAAATCGTTGACTCTAAGAAGCCTTGAAAACTGCACTATGGTACATTTAAATCTAGGATGTAAATTGATTGATTGCAGGTGCGAAAGAAAGAAGTTGTCCTGTGGACAACTCTTACAATAAGACACTGTATTATGAGCATGGTTCTGTTACCACAAAGGATGCATCAGTAAATATAAAAAAATGCCAAGCACCACCCCCCCCAATCTCCCCAAAACAAAGCAAATGAGAATACATATTTGGAAAACAGGACCAAATATTTACTAATAGTTTCAAGATGGCTGTTTCTGCTATGATGAAGTATTTCTTTCTGTGATAATATTGATTCTAAATCTGATTTTACATCATTAAAATATCCAGGAACATTTGCAGCTGTTAATATTTTTCACATTTTCCCATAAAATCAAGACAGATTAGAAACAAAATCATATGAGAAATATTTGCGTATTCTGAACGTTAACAATTTTTTTTTTTCAGAAAGAATGTTAACTATTCTGAGCATATGTGACATGCAAAAAAACCCAGAAACAGTTCATACATTATTTTTACATAAATATAGTACCTATCAGTGGGTAAGGAAATATCTATTAAGAATAAAATTCAACAACAATAAAGTACTGTATAATTTTAGAAAGTAGCTTGGTCTTTCAAGAGTTAAAAATCAAGTACATGGTCTTGGTCACTTCCTGTGAAAATAAAATTTGTTCATGATAACCATACAGAAAAATTTGATATATAGTTGATATAAAGAGAAAACACAGATACTACTAGTATCAGATACTACAATGTGACAGCATTTGCCAAACACTAACTTTGCAATGCTGACTAGCCTAAATACAGACTGGCAGTAATCTTCTCGTTTTTTGTAGACAGAATATAGCTACACTATAATGAGATGCATTTTTAAGGGGAAGCGTTATGAAAATTTCATGGCAGTGAACATACAGCAGCAGACTAACTCACTTAAAATCTGCTCCTTAAAATCCAACATTTGAGAAAGTAAATTTACACCTGAACACTCACTATCGGGATATTTACAGCAGAGCAGGGTTTGTTACGCATAATTCAACAGCACACTCTCTCCTGTCTGGTGCTTTTCTTCCTCTTTGACTTTTCTATTCAAGCTAAATTTTCTTCTTTTTCTGTCCTACTGCTTACCGCAAACAGTGACAATGGCCCATAGAGGATAAAACTTTTTTTTTCTCTGCTCTTTCTTTAAATCTTTTACATGAAGCCTTCAATTACTGCCTGCTGAAGCAGACAGAATCCTATTAGTAAGACAGACAATCAGAAGATGCAATGCCCTGCCCTAGCCGTAGAAAAATAATTAGTCCAAAGCTGACAAATGTATAATCAAGTTATGCAATGAATATATTCAAAGGGGGAAAAAAATACTGCTGTGAATTGGTCTTCGATTTGTAAATATAAGAATGAATAACTACAAAGGACCTTCCAGCATGTCACCTGGACAACAAAGATACTTACACTTACAGTTTCAGTACTCTGAATCTTCCTCTTGCTCTGCTATGTACAGATTTGACTTTATAATCAACATTTCATCTAAAAATTGGCTTAATTTTTAAAAATTAATTTACCTGTATTCATTCTCTGAGTAAGCGTCAGAACACAAAAAGGAAATACTTGGTATTAGTTCTGACCTGGGGATAGAGGAAGCTCAATACTGAAACTGTAAGCCCAAATATACCCACAAAAAGCAGGATCCTTATCTGGTGACTTTTACATTGATCACTACTAATAAAATTTGATTAATATTTACATTAAAAATCATACTATGATAATTTGACCTTCTTTTCTCCAGTATATGTAATGCAATTTCAACACTATCTTTGAATAAATTATTCAAAATACCTAAATCATTACAATAATGTAATTATTTTCCAACATTATCTATTTTTTCAGCGGTATAAAATAATAAAATTGTAAAACAATTTGCAATCAAAATGTACATATTTTTGCCATGTTTATTTGTATTGCCAAAATAGATTTTGAGTCTGTCCTCAGTTTCCAGTAAGCAGCTGCACTGTACCTCTAACAAAAAGGCAGAAATGCAAGTGAGTCATCTGAACTTACTGTCCAATACATAGCATTACTCCACATGTTCAAAAAGATGCTGCATGAACTTGTTATCATCTTTCAAATTTATCATTAGTTTAAAAATGTCAGCATTATTATATGCAGGTATTTATATCTCCTTCCCCAAACTTCAATGAGCTAAAAGCTTGAATCAAAATATTTGGTCCTCCCACCCAGAAAATTCTAATTGTAATATTCAATCTATTTTGTTTTCTCATATACTTTACTCTTTCTTTTTCTATAGAATTGGGCATTTAATATGATACGTGCTTGAGAATTACTCAGTCCATTTTTAAACAGGCTATAAATTTTAATTTGAAGGAAAATTATTTAATTCCAAGGAAGTAGATTACCTTATAGAAAGATATTAAAATATTAAACATGCTCAGAGATCTTTACAATCAAAGATATTCTTCTGCTCAGTTAGCTCTTAAAGTGTTAACCATTTTCTGTTTAAATAACTGGCTCAAAAGGCTCCTGTTTGTTTTTCAAAGAAAATGCTGCACATATTTATCACTTTATAGCATTCAGATACAAAAGCAGTGCTGTCCTCTAGTGGACAGCAAATAAGCCAGGCTAGAACAATCTATTTTGATTAACCGCATATCTAAAATGACTCACTCATATACTTTTAATGTTAAGATCAAATTTAATTTCCTAAAGTTATTTTAAAATTTTGCAATTTGCATGTAAGCTCCTTAAATACAATAATGTATCTACAGTTGTAAGGGCTTTAAAATAATTCTGTGTGAAGGCATTCTCTTGATCAAATATTTTGTACCAGTTAATCACAATCTTCATATGATGATAATACATGAAAACTGTATTAGTATGTACAGGGCCCTTTTGTCAGCAGAGAGAAAATTTCAAGGTTTTAGAACATTAGGATTTGATTGGGTTTTGATTAAGGAGGAACTATGAGGAGGAACATGAGGAACTGTGGAATGAGGACTTTCATATTTAGAAAATTCAGTTTTCTTTTCCTCTATTAATAAAAATATTAACCTAAGAATAATTACTAACTAGAAAGACTTCTAGTTCTGCATGTTTAAAGAAATACAAAAGATTAGCCTAGCTGGGCTTTTTTTTTTTATTTTTTATTTTTAAATTTTTTAAAATTTTTTTTAAAAGAAAACAAAAACAAGAACAAAAACGAACAAAAAACCCCACCAAAACCAGAAAGCTAGAATTACTTCCATCACATATCAAGAAAAGTTTAAGAGTTTACAACTTCTGGCTATAATGAAGGCTGAAATAACTGTGGACATGGATATACTATTCCATTTAAAATTCTGTCTCCTGCAGGTAAAGACTACCAGAGAAGCTGTTTTGCCTAGGGTATTTAGCTCTCTAATTAATTCCTACTTGAGAAATTATGAAGCAAAATCAAAGCTGCATGTCTATTACAAGTTTATTTACTCAGCTACCCACTGAAGCTTTCTAGAAGAGTAGAAAAGGAAGACTGAGCCCCACAGGCAAGGAACTACAGAAGCAAAACAATCTAGGTAACTGCATCAAAGGAGCTACTTTACAGGAGCAGAGCTTGATTTCACTTCCTTGGAGCTCTCCAACAGGCTAATTGCTTAGTAAAAAACCTTAGAAAAGGTGTGTTTGCACATAGAACAGAAAAGGCCTTAAAAAAAAGTCTTTGTGGATTTATAGACCAGTTTATCAGCTACTGAGAACGTATTTTTGGATTCAAGTGAATAACTATAAAGAATTTATGCTTCTCAGAAATTTATACACAGTGTTTATCCTCAATAGATGGGTATTTTCCTTTCCAGCAGACATGCTGGAAGCAGATGCAGTTGATAGTTATGTTAAGCTGATGGGGTCTGATCACGAACTTTTTGCCTGAGAATTCTTCCAAATTTAGTGCACAGTGGAAGATGACACACACAGAAAAATTTTCCAGGTGGGCCCCTTTAGATGGAGTTTGGTTTAATACAAATGTACCTACACACATGCACAATTGCATACCTTTTCTCCCCACATTAAGTGTTGCTGGGTTAAAAAGATGTGGGGAGAATAACTGATTACTAAGCACGACATTCTCTGATAATCAAAATTGTCTGTAAACAAAACCCTCTTTCCTTTGAGAATCAGTCTGCCAATATACTATAAATGGGACATGACAGGTTGCAAAATGATAAAAAGGGGTGAATACAACCAGACTGTCAGGCTGATGCATGGGGTGAGAAATAAAGGCTAGTGAAACACAAGTCCTTGGATTTCTGTATTTTCTGTATTTTAAGCATTTTATGCAAGTTTCTATATTTGGTCTTGTTGTTCTCATATTATTCAGAATACGAATTCTCACCCATTGCAGTGTGTATACTGTCATAATACATGATTTACACAGCACATTTCTGATTTTGCTCAAGGACAGCAATACAAGCCTCCACAAGACAAGTGGACGGTATTTTACATCTTGTTCAATAATTGCTTATTCATGAAATCAGATAGTCAAGGGTACATTAAGCAATGGCATACTACATACAGCAAGCTCTGAACAAACTACCATATCTACGTGGTTCAATGAAGTGTCTTTAAAAATGTAGGTCTCAGAATCTGCATAGTCAACTGCATGCACCGCTGTGCTTGTGCTAGTTAGACCTGCCCCAGCCAGGAGCAGAGGCGCTGTTTCATGCTTGTTGCTGAAAACTTAGCTTGCTTGCTGCTAATTTAGGTGTCTACTATGACAACACACTAAAAGATGAGAATCCTCCCTCTGCAAGTGCTGGTGATGCCTAGAAAACAGAGATGACATTAGTATCACCACTTCCATGACTGTAATTTTAAAATGTGAAATGGCTGTTCTGAAGCACTTTAGAGCATCGTTGTTGAAAGAGATTTGATTTTCTCCAAAACCTCAGATTGTCTTATATTGGGTTGTTGAAATTACAGAATTGATCATGTGAAATTTGAGGACTGAAATTAATGCCGTTGTGTGTCTCAGAGTGCAGGTCAATGGTTACCGCCACCCTGATGAACTGCAGAATGGAGATATGTATATGACACCATGCTCACTTTCTAATCCTGCTACTTCCTGTTTGCAATTGTGGATTCCTTCCAGAATACAACAGCAGCAACAGACTAGTGCAATGGACTATTAAATAAGTTGAGGTTGACTAACCTTCATTCTTCATCTCCACTCTGCTGGCTTCAGAGTTTTATCTCACTGACTGATTGGGCAATGCAGAGGTAGTCTTCAAGAATGAAAAAAGTGGAAAAGATGATCTATCTTGCATCATTTTTAGAGCCACAGTCATTGAGGGAAGTAATATTCTGTAGTACAATGCATTTCATTTAAGAAATGCTTTAGGAAGTAGAAGGTAGACAGGTAGGTAGTTGAAGACAGCCTGATTCTCCATCCCATTACACATTATACTCTGACGTCAACGGAAGCACACAAGTATAAAACAAAATGAGAGTGAAGAAGAAATCCAGTTTGTGATCACAGCTCTGAACAGATTTTTTCTGCCGTATGCTACTTGCCAACACTTCGAAAGCTTTGCACCATATTTTGTTTTTAGCGGGAAAAAACCCTTTCTATGTGCATTTCCGTCACTTTTTTCCTACGCCAGTTTAGCCTGAAACATCTCTCATTCATGCATAGGGTCTCATGTGATAGTAGACAATATTTTGACATTTTCTGAAGGATTATAAGAGCATTCAAGTCTTTACAAGATTAAAGTCTGCAACTACCCTTTTCATTCTATCACCATCTGTTATCTTTTGCTACATTCAAAGTGAAGCAGATGATGACTGCCTATCCTTGTAGGAGCTGAAAATGAAGAAAGGAGGAAGAGACCTGAGGAACTTTTAGAATATTCATCTGAGAAGAATAAGCAACACATCTTGAAAGTAACACTAGCATGAAGGGCATTTCTGGGTAAATAAGGCTTGTGTCAGTTAAACAGAATATGACTGAAAATCTTGAATTGAATAATGTCTTCATCTCATCATATTTTGAAATAGAACAGCCTGGATTTTTTGTTATTGTTGTTGTATCTAAAGCAATGAATGTTATTGCCCAAGTAGAGAACAGGAGCTCAAGTAATGGTCTATAGAAGCGTCAACTTTGAGGGAATAAATGTCCTCCATTACATACCCTCTTATCCTGAAGATAGAAAAATGCCTAGTAGAATTTCCCCACTGACAACAAACAGCAGGTTTATTTCAACTGAAAAGTACTTGGCCCCTAAAGGCAGTTATTCAGAGTGATTTAATTCCCTGCAGGAACAAATACTTTTCTTCCAGTGTCTTTGTCTTCAGATATTCAAATGGTGCCCTCAGATGTGGTCTGAACCAAAAGACAGAAGCTTGGTGCCTTAGCTGACTCTTTCTGAAATCACTTTATCAACACCAAGTAACAGTTCTCAGAACAGCTCTCTTAAAAGAGCTATGGATATTCCAACAACTACTCTAATCACTCTTGTGAAAAAATGTTTTAAGAAAAAAAAGGACTCTTTTTTCTGAAGTTTTCATATTTAAGAAGACATATTCCCTATTCAAGAAAATTTCTCTTTTGAAATGCATTTCATATTCTTGCTTCTAGTAGAAGCCTTTCAAAATTCACATGATGTTTCCACTTAATAGCAAAAGCAAGAGAAATCAATACATGAAAGAGTTAAATCCTATTAAGAACATGCAAATTGCATGCTGTCTTACAAGGCCCCATAATATAAGCCCTTGAATAAACTCTGTTGAAGATCAGGTAACTATTCAAAAGGAAGTAAAATAGGATAGCAAATTTATTTTTCAAATATATAAATACTAACCTGCAACTTTGTGCTCTGATATACAGATAAAGATATAGATATGGATGGGCTAGTGAGTTCAAAATTTTTGCAGCTATCACTTCAAATGAAACAGGTCAGAAAAGAGAGTCTAAAGTAGAATAACTATGTCACCTGGCATTTTGTACTACTCTCATTTAACAGTTAAATTATTACATAGTAACAAAGTATACAATTTTAGCAGCCACACGGTAAAGAGAGAAGAGAAATGCAGGTAAGAAAGTGTTGCTATATGCTCAGATATACAGCTAATGTAGTTGACATTTGTTTTCTCTTATTTCATTTTTCTTTGGTGACTGTATGCTACTCTGTTGATATTTATTTCAAGTATTTACTTTCAAATCTTCATTATATTTGCTCTAAGTGATTTTACTTGGTGCAAAAATAAAATCCTAATAGGGTTATTAATTTAAGGACCAGTAATTGGGTTCCACCAGCATGACAACATCTTCAGCATGAATGTGAATATATTTAGACTGAAAGAAACCATGAAACACACCTGTTCATGTCCATTAGATACTCTTGCACTTGTATTAAACTGTACAATTTCATTTTGAATGAGTATATTGCATTACCAGGCAATACAAATTTTTTGGCATTAGCCATCATTAAGCAGTAATACTCAAGTTGGGGATGACCAACTAATAAGTTAATATAATTTATGCTGCACAGTGCAGAATGCCAGTTAAAAAACAGTACTTCTTTTTCTGCATAAAAAGGTATGTAATAGGCTCTTCCAAGAAGTCAGCTGAAGTAGTCCTCACAGAACAGCATGATGAGCTAGAAGTTTTTGGATGTAATTTTTTTCTCCAATATCACTTGCAATAAAACAAGACAAACGACAATCCTATTTAAAAACTTAGAAAATTCACTTTTAAAATATTTTTATTGAATCTGTAACTGTTTAGACAAGATAAAAGGTGACTGCTTATTTTATTATCCTGAAATCGTGTGTCACATAAATAAAAGTCACAATTCTTGCATCCATGAGACTTCAGCCAGAAGAGATTTCATTTCTGTTTCCTCTCATGGCAGAGTTCATTTAATTCAAACATATGTATACTTAAGATACCTACATACATATATATACGTGTATATATATATACAGAAACTATTTCAGTTATTTTTTTCAGCATTTTGAAAGGATTAATTATCTCATATCAATCTCAAATATTCATTCATGTGAACCTAGGATTTACTTTAATGGTTAAGCATTACTGTTTTAAAGATGAACAGCTTCATCACAGTATCAACTAGGTAATATTCCTAGGGCTTCTGTTCTCAGTAAAATCTAGGTGGAATTATGACTACATAATATCTGTGAACCCCAGTTAGTTATGGTGAAGCAAACAAAGGACTATTTTCGAAATGCTTATCAACTGCTGGGCATTTCTTGTAGGCCACTTAAGTTGTCATAAACTTTTTTTTTGCTTGATTGATTATTCTATAGCCTGTTCTAAAACTATTGTGGCAGACTGAAAACACTGTATTTTGAATCTAAATAATCAAAGAAGATTTCAGGATGCTCTGAAGCACTCTGAATACTTCAGCTTGACCTGAACATGTCTTTAACCATTGTCTCTGAATGAGTGTGTCCAACAGTAAGCGCATCTTCAATTTATTTACTGTTGGTTATAGACTCTGTTGTAGAAAACTTCCTTTAAAAGAAACCAAAAGAGCAAAAGAAAACAATATCAAATTAGAAACTTATTTACAACCAGGTAACCTGTGGCTGAGCTAGGAACTAGGCTACTATTTCAGGGAGCCTTTTTGAGACTCAGTCAACAAAACAATCCATACCTATGTGATAAGTCTCATGTGATAGATAGGGTAAAGATGGAGAGCACCTGTATACTGCAGACACTTCAGTCTCTTGATTGACATTCTCACCTAGTCTTTGAATTCATGTTGAGAACACAGTCTATACAGATCCCTCAGGGATGCAACAAATGAGGACTCTTTCATGGAGGATCAGGTGTCAACAGTGACAATCATTTCAGTGCAATTGCACTAGCTGTGCCATGTTTTTATGGTGAAACAGAATTTTATCATTAACCGTATCAAATACATAGGAAAATCCAGCTGGGTTAATGTTAATGCAATGCAATACACATGCCCAGCAATGCAAAAGAGACTACATCCAGCAAAGAGAAATATGAGGTTATTAGTCTTGTGTAGGCTACAGCATTCCCATCATCAAACAGCCATCTCAGTCAGCAAAATTTCAAAGAAGAGCACTGTTCTTTTCTTTAGAAGAAAATACTTTGCTCTTGTTGAATAGCAAAATTCAGGGAACTAGAGGTAAGTCAGAATTTAGTGAACAGTTTTGATGGTAATAGAGATGTATTCGTTTTCTTATTTCAAGACCAGGTTAACCTATTCCTGTCACAAGTGAGAAGCCACACAGATTCACAGGACTAAATATTTTGAGTCAATCACATTAAAAGCTGTCATTAACCAACTACTGCATCAATTCCACTGACATTCTATATCACAGCATTTGGATGAAACTGATTAATCTACAAGTAACAACTGGAAATTTGACAGGGCCAATGACTTTCTTGACTGATAATTGCTTTTGCTCACAGATATATATATGGAAATGTCAGAAAATAATGTAAGAAAACAAGTTGCTTCTCACAGATGATATAACTGGAGAAGGCTACTTATGGGAAACAGAGAGAAAAGTTAAACTCCCCCCAAAACCTTATTTCAAGTACTGTGCTTTAAAAGGCTACCTCTTTCCTTTGAAACAAAACAAGAGAAGGACAATTTCCTCTAACCGTGTAGAGTAAAGTCTAGACATTTCTATAAATACTCAAATAGTGAGCTGCAGAGCACTTAGGCTCAAATTACTATCTGCTTAGGATTATATACTACAGTATAATTGGGTACCTTCTCTCTTAAAAGTGTGGATGATAAAATTTTCCCTAATAGTCTCAAATGTTGATGAATTTTGGACTAACAAATTCATATGAAAAGATAGTCCTACTTTGAAGAACATATAATCTTACCTGTGTATGTTGTCTTGACCAGAAGGGACTACACCCAGGTTTGCTGCTTTCACTACCCTCTCAATTATTACAAGTCTAGTAGAGTTCTGTGGAGCAACAGCTATTGTAGCAGATGTCTCATTCATTCCTGTCAGCATTCCTGAAACATTAAATATTTCATTATGAATACTTTAAGATTTGCTTGTTTATTAAGCATTAAACCAAAATAGTAGACATCTAAAAAAAAAAAAAAAGCATTAGAAGTGAAATAATTTATTCAGAAAACAATTTTATAAGAACTTACACAATTACCTTAGTTTAATGTCTTACTTTCAATGACCTATTATCAGAAAAGAATTAGTAATAGCTGAACAATGATATGTGTGACACTAATGCAACTGTGAAACCAAGGGTGTTCTTTCTCATAAAAAGCTTAACTTAAAAGAAGAATGCAAATGCAGAAATTAAATATTAAGTAAGACTGATTTGGAAAGGTCCAGCTTAAGTAAGACTACATCCAAAGACCCCTTATAATCTTTTAATCATATATTTAATTATAATTCCATATCCAATTGCTAAAAATGATCTTGAAATTCAGATAGTAGTAATTGGTTCAATTTAGTTATTTAACAGAAAGTCAGCACATTAGAAACAGGGAAATACAGTTAGTATCCAGCTCTCTAAAATATCAAGATAAACTATTTGAGTAAAATAATTTGAATATCACTATGAAATGGAACAGAAATGTCAGGATTATATCCAAACATATGAGAAAGAAAAAGTAAAGAAGGATACGCCATTCAAGGACATTTTAACAAAACTCACACTTATTCTATCAATATCCATTGTTTAGAAGAATGATTTGTTGGATGCTCATGTTGATTAAAACACAACAGTAACTACAACTTAACACTGTGTGTGCCTTTTTACAGTATGTTCAGAAGCTGAAAATGCAGACAAACAAAGCACGGTACTTCAGGCAGAAATATGAAGCATCTGAAGCAACACTAACAATGAAAACAATGGAAAAGTCTCAAAAGGCTAATGTTTTAGGGCTGCACATACAGCTCGAACCCAGAGGAAATAGTAGTACCACGATGCTTAATAGAGCAATTAAAACAATAAATCCAACATTTTAATGCCCCGGAATGTGCTGCTGTCACAGAATAAGAAATACGAAAGTAAAAATGGAACAGCTGATAAGTAAATAATAGGATATTTTTGAAGAGAACAAAAATAAGCGTACAACTTTCATAACAATCAGATTTATCTTGGGAGCCGAACATTCTGTTTCAAATTGTTTAACTATTAGGCAAAAGCTTTACAAACTACATAAGCAGACTAAAACTGCTTTTAAGCAGAGCATGGGGACTGACATAACACTGCTGAGAGATGTGTGTACTTATTTAGGATTTAAACCTTCTCCATTAAGCTCTATTGAAGAGCAAATGCTGAATAAATGAATGCAACTATGTTTATGTTAAAAGCCTGTTTCCCGCAGCATGTAATTAAAGGAAATGTTGTACAAAGCCAGTACTTTTGTCAAGCTCCTGTAAATGGAAAGATGGATAGCACTCAGAGAAGTGAATGCATTGCTTCATATTTAACCTTAACACTCTTGTCATTAATGGTTTGTCTAACTTGTTCTATAAAAGACAAGGTACTGCTCCATTGAAGTAAAATTAAAAAAATCAACTAAACCATGCTTTTCAGAACAGAAGATTCATTATCGTCGACTAATGTATTGGCATAAAGCAAAGTAACATCCTATCAAGTAAGGCACACATTCAATCTGCTTTTTCACCCCCCTTTATTTTTAACTCATGCTGTTTTATTGTTATAGGCAATTTGTACCACTCAGCATGACAGTGTAAACTGAATCAAGATTAATTTACATGCAAAAGAACACTTAGGAGAGCAGCGTGGTAAGCAAATGTATTGTCTCGATTGCTGAGGTGGAAAAGAACCTGGAAATAAAAAAGGGTACTCTAATTAAGGAGCATCAAATATGATTGCTTGGGGTAGTCAATGGCCAGAAAATAGTAAATGTCCAACCATTTAAAGAATTAGCATCTTGCTTGCTAGGAAAACAAATGTTATATATATATAATTTTAAAAAAATTAGGAAAACTATCTGTTTACTTAAACAAGATTGGATTTTGCTGTTGGTTTGTTTTTTTTAAAATGTGATTCAGGTATACACTTCTAAAAAAAAGTTGACAAAATTATTTTAAAACATGTCTCTTGAGAGAAAAAAACCCCTAAAGTAGTTTTAACTGCCTATTTTAAAAACACCATCATAAAAATTCTGATTAATATCCAGCTGTAACAATCACATGATCACGTTTAATATTGCTTGAAACATGAGAATCTAAGAACACTCTAGCCCGAGCACAAAGCAGCAATTAGTCTGGGTTAACTACCTGATACAATGAAATAACTGTACGTATTTTAAATAATAAAAGAAAATTAAATTGGAAAAATTACAGTAATGGGTAACAAAGTATGTTAGCCAGCAGACTAGTCCTATTCTGAACTGAGGGGAGGAGAGTTTTGCTACTGATTTTAAAAAACAACAGACAAGTTGAAATTTGGATACAGAGTTCCTAATAATAAATGTTCCACTCATGCAGAATTCCTGCTATGGCTACTCGACTTTTTATGGGGATGTGATGTAAAACGGTATAAAATTCTGAGGCCTGAAGGCTCAGAAGATATATTGGGCAGAAAGGTAAACAGTGTTTGACAATACCGTTTTTATCCACTCTTTCTAAATTGTCAATCACAACAATCACTAACTCAGCTGCTGCTCTGGGGAACTACTTCACCAGAGGATTCCCGAGCTCAGGAGGGAAGGAAAGGGGAGACAGTGCAGCAAAGCTAAGCATATCATGCACAGCATGTGGACAAAAACAGCTTTTGAGGTTCTGCCACTACCACCAGATAACCTTCACAGCCATGAATATTCAATAACCTGTCTGCTCCTCTCTCTTTGTGCCACTAGGAAGAAAATGGACATATACAAATGTAATAGACAAAGCAAAACAGCGGAGTGTAATTGAGTAAAGACGTGCAGCAAAGAATTGTCTTCTACACAGCAGTATAATACCAGCTATTTTCTCTTCAGCATTCTTATTAGGTTACACATGCAATTTAGACGTAAAAATCCTTAAAACCCATACATATTTTCATTCTCTCCCAGTGTTACCTTGCATTTCTAATATCCTTCTCATTCCTTCACTGTTTTTTACCTATCTGTTTTGGTCATAAATAAAACCAGGCATCTCCAGATATAGGACTTGAAACACATTCAAAACCAACCAAAAAAAAAAAAAAGGGAAAAGAAAAAGCATGACAAGTGAAAAACAAGTTACATAAATCTGATTCATTTGGAGAATACAAGCAAATTGAAGTTAAACACAAAACAGAATAATATATACCAACTTCTAAATTGCCCTGCATTTATTGTTGTAATTCGGATTTTTCATTTAGGAAGAACACAAAGTAATTCTTCCCATATGCTCCCTGTTCCTAGATCTTTGTAATAAATACTTGTGCAAAATGTGGAATTGAGACCTCTGTTACCAAGAATATGCTGATACAGCTGATATCTATAAGAAAAAAGATGCAATAGGAAAGATTTTTAAACCTGTGGTAAATTTGCCAGCCTGCAAAGTCCTGCATCAAAGAATGAATTCAGGAAGACAGAGCAAGCGATACAGAAATGCCAAGAGACCTTCATGGATTTACAAATACTTCATATAAACAAATTTTCAAATAGCTTTATTCAGAGTAGCCTTTCTGCTCTATTAAACATAGCAAACAGCTGCCAGATTTATTCAGACAAATAATCAACAACCATAGAAGTAAAATGGCAGAAGAAAAAGGAATTTTGGCAACAACTCCACAGAGGACCACAGCTATTCTCCAAGTACACTTCTTCTATGTGCTCATGGTTCTGTATGGCCAGTCAGGAGGAAAAAAAGCCCTCAGTCACAGTAAAGCATACAAAAACTCTATCAAAATATCACAAAGCAAGCAAACATAAAAACAGTGAGGGAAGAAGCACAGTAACCTGCCTTCTTTTCACTACAACCTCAGCTACAACTTTCAGAAGAGAACAGCTTAAAATAAATGTGCCACAGCCTCGTTCAATCACTCACCTTGGTTTGCTGAGCAGGTATAAAGCAGAGAGGCAGGCTTTAGCCAGCAAAGGGTAAGAACAGCAAATAAGTATCAATTGGTTACGAAAACAAAGCACAATCCTAACTTTTCACTGCAGCCATAAGCTTAACTGCAAATGATCCGGACAGTATTTAAACTACTTTCTTAATAATTCAAAAACACAAA
The DNA here is from genome assembly GCA_013398015.1 of Oreocharis arfaki. Classification (NCBI taxonomy): domain Eukaryota; kingdom Metazoa; phylum Chordata; class Aves; order Passeriformes; family Paramythiidae; genus Oreocharis; species Oreocharis arfaki. Next base: position 19,962 of record VZRR01000411.1, read on the forward strand.
AGCAAGAAATGCTCAAAAGCAATAACTAATAATACATAACATTACTCATTGGTGTTCTTGACTGTTTGATGGATATACTGGGTTTCTGAGCCTTATACAGCAATGAGACAGGATCCCATGGGCATATTCTCATCTCAATGTGAAGAGATATACACATGTAAATCCCCATACATTGAGATAGATGAGTAAACACTACCACATTTGAGTGCATCCAAAATGTAACCACTTATATTTTAAAATATCCAAGAATCATATCCAAATTAAGGACAGCAGTATTGACTACTCCAACTAACATATGGTCAAACCTAAGCAAAATTTCTCTAATTATTTTGAATAAAATATTCAAGTCACTAAAAGCTCTTATGGAGGTTTTGTGTCTGGACTAGCATCAGAGACTTGCATTCTTTAAAGACACAGTATTAGTAGAATGCAGAAGTATAAAACCATGTCACCGTATTCCAACAGTATTCCAACAAGAGTATTTTTTCATATATAAAGTGTTTGAAAGCGAAAAGATCAAAATCATCTTCAAAGTAGCTGAAGAACAGGTACACTAATAGAATTTAAAATTAGTATTGGAATAAAGAATAGTAAAAACTGATGCAATAACAGTGATTAAATGGTTTATTTCCTTGAGCTGGCATCCCAAGTTTCTGCTTTACTGCTGGTAGGAAAGGCATTCACACTTCATGATAGCAAGCCAAACTCTTTGAGCCGAAAAGACCGTTTCAGGGTAAAGGGTGAGCTTTGACCCTTTAAGGACTGCATCATACCACTGCGCATCCTTTTAAAGATATTTTAATACTAACAGTGGCTAACTCAACTACCTACAACTGGAAGCACTTGCTATATGCTTGGAAATTGAAAGGCATGCAGCCCTCTTCCCACCCAAATACATTTACTGAAGCTGCTGAAGTATTCCTCACCTTGTTCCTTCTTAAAATCTTTCTCTGACATAGTGACAGGCAAGAGCAGTTCTCCAACAGGGGGTTGAATGTTAACACTGAAATGATCATCCTTCGTGCTAGAAAAGAGAAATTACAGAGAATCAACCAAGTGCTTCAACACAGATTAATATACACATATCAGCACCAAATTTTCTGTGAAATCTTTAAAAAGTGTAAGAACTACTTGTATGTTTTCCACCTAATTAATTTGAAAGCCGTCTAACTTCTTACATTAGTAAAGCTGATCCATATTCTCCAGTACAAACATGGTATGCCTGGTCTTGTATTTCTGAAAATGTAACTTCTACTCGTATCAGTGTTTATTCGTATTCTACAAAGAATCAAACTAAATGCCTGAAAAGGATAAATCATTGTGCATTTTACAAATCCTTTAAAAGACATCCTGTCATCAGCTAGAGCTGTCCTAGAAACACAGCTAAACATAGGAAAGGTGTAACTTCAGACAAAAGAATGATATTGTCTGAAAAAAACCCCGTAAACATGCTAAACAATAAATACAGTAGTAAAAAAAAATATTTTTGATAACTTCATTTTACAGTATTTGGTATACTTAAACAAACCACACAGCATACTGGTTAATGTAAAAAGTTCAACAGTTAATGGAAAACTGTAGAACTTGAGGCCATTTCCTTAATGGCAGAGTTAAATAATACCACCACTTAGAAATATAATACTATAGAATGTTACACATTTCTCCTTAAGAAATAAATAAGGTAAAGTGAACTTCCTCTGCCTATCCATTCAATTCTCTAAGTTTCCAACTATTTTGCCTTAGACTTCTCGAAAGCTACAGAAACTCAAGATACATTCACTCTGCTATGTTTCATTGACTGACTGTACCGTAAGGGATTTGCCTAGCAATTCAGGATCAGTACACCCAGTCGGAATCATTGTTAATGCTTTGAGGCCTGAGAAATTTTTAGAAAACAACACTTTTCTTTTTTTTTTTTTTTTTTTTTTTTGCTGGTGTACCAAATAGCCAATATATATTGATTGGTGATATGCCTCAGATACCTTACTTAAAAATAATGATACAATCATTAGAATGGAAAATACATTTCATCAATTAACATTCATATTATTTAAATCAACCTAAAATATGTGTTACTGATTTTTTATAACTCTGCAACTTCAAAGTTCTGCAACAAGATAGACTGATGTAAAACAAACAGCACTATAGGCCAATAGTATGGAAAACACGCATGTTTCCCTCCTAAAGATGCAAGACAAGCCACCTGGAGTCAGAAACGAATTTTACAGTCCTACTAATCAAAAATCTAGTACTTATCATAATTACCTATTTTCAGAAGAAAATGCTTAGGAACTAGTACGTTCTTATTTTCTAGCTTTGGATGTGTTACAATTATGCTTACGGCTGCAATCTCAAGTATGGGCTGTTCAAATAAAACCAGACATTTACGCTAACTTTTTTGAGAACTGCTATTTAGTAAACATACAGGGGAACAATCCCTTCAAACTTGCTAGTACTTCCTTTAAAAAGAATCATTTATTAAGTGCTGCTTTCAAAAGCTAACAAATTCAAACTTTTTTCCCCTGTACTACTTTTTTCCCACGTACTACTTTAAACGCCACCCATCTTGACACTCACTACTATAATAGGGATTGTTTGATTGGCTAGCCTGATTAAGTGCACAGTAATATAAGCAAGAAGTATTTTTTCTTTAATTTTTCTTTGAAAAGTGATTAAGTACTCAATCAGCTTAAGAGCTGATAGAAAGGTCTTTTATCAACTGCCTCATTAATTTTTTGCTGTTCATACCTACTTCTTGGACTATAAGACTAAGACTTTCAACAATATACCTTCATTGACACTGCTCAACTGATTGTTCAACCAATGGTATGTTTCATATTCAAGCAAGATGTGCTTAAATATGCATAATTCAGCAGGAAACAAACCATTTTGTGTACAATGATTTACATCCTATATTGACTGGAGATGCCATTTATACATAAACTTGACTGATAACATCAATTATCAGATTGCTTTAATGCTTATAACAATATTTTCACAATAAGAAGGAATAAAAGCATGAGTACAGCTTGGATTTTTATGTCTGTAACTGCTCAAGAGGACCACTTGACACCTCTGCTGTTAACAAACATTCCACTTCCATTTCCTCTAGTGAATAAATAGCTAATATATATTCTTTGATAAAATATGAACTCTTCATAGCCTACAAACAGAAATTCTGATTGCTAGTTGTTCTTTAAAACCACTCTGTTCTTAATTTCACTTTAGTCAGCATCTGGGTTACTTTGCATTACTTTAATTGCAGTGTGCTTCAGTAAATTTCTTTCTCAGCTAGCGAAAATCATCCTTCCTTATAGATTCTCTTTATCAGACATTTCACAGACTAAATATACAGCTTTTGTTTATTGATCTGCATCTCTTTTATTACACCTTTATATTAGAGAGCTCATAATATCTAATTTAACAAAAGTTACTTCATAATTCCATAGAACCACAATACAAGTCAGAAGGGGCATTAGGAAATCACCTGGTTCTACCTCCTGCCTAAGCAAGAGTCACCTTAGCTCACTTTGCTCATGGCCTTGTCTGTTTAAGCTCTGAGTATCTCCAAAGATAGAGATTTCATCAGATATCGAATGGAGAAGTTTGAGAATAAAATTGAGGCCTGCAACACAACTACTTAACTTCCCCCAGTACCTAGGGAACTAAATTTCAGTATATTTAACTTATTCATTTATATTTTCAAGACTGTAATTAGTATAAATGATGCTTAAAAAGAAAACTACATTAACTTCTAAAAATCTGCTTGACAACTGGCTCAAGCTGCACTGAAGCATCTCTCAGGTGGTGTTGCTTTGACTTTCCTGGAAGATCAAGGTGAAGAAGCTTACTGGAAAAAATACCCAAAGTTTCTCAGGCCAACAGAGCATGTTTTTAGGTCTCAAAAACGAAAGACTGCATTTTCTGGTATTAGCAAGTGCAGCTGGTAGTTACAGCCTTAGAGGAACATGAATACTTAATGAGAAGTCCTTAGGAGGAAGCTCTAAAAGGATCAAACTGTTGGGTATGTCTGACAACAGTACCTTGACAACAGTGGCTTGCAAGATCTGTTATTTATTTAATTGTGAACTTATGGGCAAATAATATTAGACATTTTTACTCTTAGTTATTCCTTAAAAACTATTAAACTGTACGTATTGTATTTTTTAAAGACTTACATCACTTCCATGATTCAATTTCAAGGATCACATGAATTTATTTTCTGATGCACATCAAGACGAACAAATGAGAGACAATAATGCTCCCACAGGAACAATGGGAGACTTACTAGCTCCATGATAAGTGACACTGCAAGACTAACATTCAACCCTTTAGGAGATGCAGTTAAAGTTTTCTATACATATCTGCAGATGCAGTGGGAGCAACTAGCACCTGTCATTTGAAACCCTTGGCTATTCCCTCTCTCTTCTCTCAGTTTGCTTTTTTTTATTTTTTGAGAATTGGCTCTGAGGGATTCCTGGTAAAAAAGTTTTCTACCATAACGGAAGACTCGAGAACAGCAATGGCAAAATCTTCTTTAAAACTAAAGTAAATAATACTAACACTTCTGAATGAGTTAAATTAAAATTCCACAATAGCAGTGGTTAAAGTCTTAATTTCCAAGGCTTTTAATCAATTATTATTCTAATCAGACTGGGGAATATTCTTCTTGCTCTTTATACTATCCTTTTTTGTTTCACTCCCAGCAGCAGCTTGTCCCAGAATATATCTACCCCAAACCAGTTCCCATTTTTGTCTTGTATTCACAAAAATCTCCACAAAAGATCAGAAGAGGAATATAAGAGGAAGAGCAACACTAAGAGAGAATTAAGTTCCTGCAAAATAAATATGGAATGGAGAAGCGTAGGAGACTTGATTCAGTCTTGCTGAAGGAAGCAAAGGACTGCATCCTGCTTTTATGAGAAAAAAAGGCCAAAGCAATAGAACAAATGAAAGCAGTTGTTCATGTCCAGCCTTGTTTTTTCCAGGTCAGTTATTTATCTTGGTATAATTGTGTTCTGGAATAGGGCCAACTGACTACTTTAGAGTAATGAAATAAAGAGAAGAGTACCAGATTGCTTGTCTTACATCTATAAGCAACTTGGTGATCTGCTGACAAAGCACTAGGGAAGGAAAGAGCAAGAAAAAAGTAAAAATGCAAGTGACAGTGATGTGAAGACAGTCCTGCATCTCTAACACTAGCTTTTAATATATTCCATAACATATTCCACTACATAATTTTAATCAGATGCTTTTGTGCAAGCACCTACACCTGAATGCATGCTTGCACTCAACAGAAATACTGACTGCTACCTAACCGACCCTCTTCATTTACTCTGCTTTGCAGGTAGAAGTTCTGCTTGGGAAGATTTCTACATCAACACAGAGTGAAGTAAGTGAATTTCATGCTGCAAAAAATCTCTTCCTTTGAAAACAAAATTTAGAGCAAAAGCTTCTACAATAAGATGGAACCTGCAGAGAACAGACTGAACCAAGTTTTTAAATCTCATTCACAGAATTTACTTCATTTAAGAAACTGCTAGATTCTTTCAGCTATACCAAACTTCTGGAGTAATTAGCAAAATGTTTTCTTTATATAGTACAGGACAGACGAAGTGAACAATCTCTTCTATCAGCATAACAACCGCAGAAGAGTATGTATTCTCCTCATCAGAAGGAGAGGGTCCTTCTGATGACACTAGGACGTAAGAAATGACAATATAAAGTAAACAGTTAAAAACATCTGTCATATGTCACACTATTTTTCAATTACCTAACTATTCTGAAAAAGAATGGAAGGCACAGAAACTGTTGCTTTCATTTGATTTCTCTTTCTTCTTGGGAGCTCTGATTGTTTTCTTTGTACTTAAACCTTGAGAAAACTAGGGAGGGAGATGCATGGCATGGACATCTTCCCTATATGAGTTTCAAAGAAAGTTAAACAACTCCCTGCATGCTTTTCAGAAGAACAGAAAAAAGAAGAGAACAGGTTCTCCACAAATTAATTTTATGTTTAGAACTGTGGTTCTTTCATGGTTTTGGGAACAGCCAAGATAATTTGGAAAGAGGACATAAAAAGAATAAGAAAAAAGAAGTAAAGACAGGATTTCTTCTCTAGCTTTCAATGTTGTAAAAGCACATTTCCCCTTCACCTTTAGTTATTCATCAGATACCTGCAAGAAACTGGAGATTTGCCTACTGAGTTTTACAAACACTGACAGGAATTCATAATGCTAAATACATATACACAAAATAGAACGAGGGCATGTTTATGCCATAACTCTCTGTCTCCATAACATTCCCTGTCTTCCATCTCAAGGGATTCAAATATTTTCATTCCAAGGATCCATGGCCAAATTCTGACATGGCAAAGCTCCCAGATCTCTGTTCAGACATCTCAAAAAACTAGTAAGCTGAGAGAAAGACTTGAGAACATCTGAAACGTAGAGACATGCAAGACAACGAAGATACACAAGAGACAGTGGTAGGACTGTGGAAATGGTGAACTCTAGGAGCTCAAGGATTCAAGAAGAAACACACTGATGTGGAAATCTTTAAAATAGGATTTTAGCATCTTTAAAATCTTTAAAATCATGGGGGGAAAAAAGAAGTAATTCCACAGTCAGTGGAATATTGCAGATAGTCTGTTATATCAAGGATGCATTCCAACCTTTCCTCTGATCAACTGATGCCTACCTGCTTAGCTAAGGCTCAGGTCTCTTACTCAGATGGTGAATATACTAAACCTTAACTAGAATTCAACAAGCTAGCAACCTACACTGCAAGTGAGTTAGCCAATAACAGATTGCTTTAAACTTCTAAGCTGTGTATATCCTGCTTGCAAAATGAGAACAAAGTAACACAAAAACAAAGAGTAACACTCAAAAAATCTTTTAAAAGACCAAGTTCCTCCACTGATTCTTCTTTAACTTTTTGCTTGAGAGGCATTATCATGCGGAACACCACTGTGGCTGAAATAGCTGCCTCTGCAAGGAGGTGGCACAAGAAAAATAACAATGAAGAGATGTTCTCCTTACAAGTACATACTGTGAACATCCTAATACACATTCTAAATAAATGCATTAGGCACAGTTTTCAAGTTAAGGCGTTTCACCTCATTTTAATTAGATGTGTGATCTTGGTAAGGTTTGCTCACCAAAAATAGTATTTGTGAGAGAGGTCTTTCAAAGCTCATTCCATCAAACCTCTATAATGCAGTTTCTCCTTCATTGTCCTTGACTTGCACAAGAAATTCAGAAAAAGACCTAAATATTATATGACTCATGTTAGTTTTTTTTCTTTATACAGTTTGTATTTATTGAACCACAAGTACAACAGCACATCCCTAAGCAGAAGGGTAGTGTTTGCTATGCAAAACACACAGTCCATGATTGGCATCTAAGACCAATTGATCTACCCATTACCACTATGTCCCTACCCCCACAAGCTTTACTACAAAGTTATTGATTTAAACACTGCCGATCGGTTTCCATTTTCTGATTTTGGGCAGGCCAATTAAGAAAGTGAGTAATTGTGATTACACTGCTTCAGGATCAATTACATTTGATGCAAGATAAAGTGCTCCTCTTAGAACAACGTAAAGAAAATTGTTATGATCAGGAATACTTTACTGCCGAACATGCTTCTAGCAAAAATACAAAATAACTGACAACATCTTTCATAGAGATATGTTAATAGGAAATACGAGAATATCGACACCTTTGTTTGGACAGTATTTCAACTACGTTTTGGCAAACTTCTAGAAGTCATTCCTTATTTTGGATAAAAGCTTTTTAAAAAGTATGACAAGTTACAAATGCTGCAGCTGAGTTCTTTGAGAAATTGCTCCCAAAACATCACACTGTACAATCTCCTCAGCGATACTGAAGATCAGCAGGATTTTGAACAAAATATGTCTTCAGAGTAAAATAGCAAATTTAATGCAAAGAATACTTTACCTATTTTTATACTATTTTCTAGGAACTAATGGCAAAGAAACGAGGCCCTATCAATTAGCAAAGGAACAAAGTAAGCAATTCCTATTCTTAATTTAATTTTAAACTTAGCTTGAGCGCTTTGTCATTGGACTCACATTGTCTAAATCATTAAAATGAATACACCACTGAGGTCTGAGGCAAATCTATTTACAGTGATGTTACTCATAGTCTGGTTGGTGTTCAGGAATATTGATCTGTCTTGTTTGTCTAATAGGAAAATAATAAACAATTACTAGGCAATGTTGGAGAAAGTAATCAGTTTTTATATATCTCTAATACAGCAGACCTCCCAAAACATAAAGGTGATGATCTGCATAAAATCAATGTGTTATGCTACATTGCTTATCCTCATCACTGCTAAGATTCTTAGCAATAAATGGTGTAAGTTAAAAATCAAATCATTGGTAGACCGAAAATACTTGAAAGAAAAATACCTGCTTTATTTAAAAAAGAATGTTCCTGCTTGATAAATGGAGCATATTCTATTTTATAAAACTCAAATATATTTAGGAAAAGAGAGCCTGTAATTTCGAAGCAATTTTGAAATTGCACTGCCTACAAGGGAACTTCTTTCCCAAACAAACATCAGGCAACAGTTCGAAGCCATTCCCAGATTCCAGCAAACAGCATGCAGACCAGCTGTAACAACGTGATGTGCATAAACTACATGCTGCAGACATTTTGCCTGGAGTACAAATATGTGTAAACTGACTACGCAGGAGCATCCACTGTACAGGGAAAGGTTTGAGAAATGGACAGAAATAAATAGAATAGTAAAACCTCCTTGCCCCTAAAACAAGAAACGTTATTTTAGCAGTGGTACTTTAGGAGTCACTTAGGTACATCTCTATTATAAGGATTTTCATGATATTATGATATTCATCTTCAATAACCAGTAAGTTGAACAGGCTGTGCTTAGTAGCTAAAACTGCTACAGAAATTTTTCTAAAGGAAGAAGTACAGAACTTTCACAAAGGGCTTCCCTTAAAGTGAAATGCAGTAATGTGAATGTCTAATAAATATCCCTTTTTTTGTGCTGAATATTGAAAGCAGTGCTTCTTGTAACAAAATACGTAAAAAACCCATTATTTCAAAATACATTAGAAAGAAAAAAATTGTGCAGATCTCTATAGTGCTTTTGCACAGTTTCAAAGACTATATAAACCTGAAAAGCTCCTAAAAGAAGCCGTAGAGTTTTCACCCATCCACTCTTTCCAACTGTTGGGACATTGCTACCCAGGTTTCAAATGCCAGTTTGTAACAGAATTCTCACTGGGTGAATGGGTTTCCTGCTAGCCTGGAATGCAGGAGGACCTTGCACATGCCAACAACGAGCACGAAAAGTGTAAATCAGGCATGTTAGATAGGATTTAGCTGGCCAGACCGTTACTTGGTTTCATTCTCAATACTCATTTAAAAGAATCTACAGCATGAGGAATAAACTTCTTTGGCAGGGAAATTCTGAGGTTGTTTCCAGGCAGTCATGTTACAACGACCACAAACAGCCATAATAAACATTCAGGGTAGTAAAATTGCTCACATTGTGTGCCATTTTGACTTATTGTTTCTTTTAAGGAAGAACACACACAAAACACCACAGAAGAACAGACAGACATGACTGCTCCTTTCAAGACGGTGTTAGTAAGAAGAATCCCAAGAAGAGTGTGACAAAATAAAAAAAGCTTTTAAAAGTAAAACTGAACACTAGTAATGTGTTATTTCTCTAAAAACATCTTGGATATACATCATGCTGTAAGTTTTGTTTAGTTCTTTGAATATTTAACAAAACAGCAAGTCTGCTGCTACCAAGGAGACTTCCAATAAAAAGTACTTTTGCCTTCCAGGAGCAAACAACTATCTCCCCCCCTCCCCAGTAACTTACCATAACTGGAAACTGGCTGTCTGGGTAGAATCACAGAAGTCAATACCCATTGTAGCAGTAATGGATCCTCCAGGCTCAAGGCATTCTGCAGGAAGAGGTTTTTAACAGATGAAGTACCCACACAAGGCAACAGAAGACCTCAGGTGCAACCCCCCAAACTTCACATAATTAAAACACCCAAAAACCTCTGTAAGAAAAAATCCAGTAGTCACCCAAATGCTACAGTTGCATGTTTAAGTGTCCTGGATCTAATCCCTCACCCAGTTAATGAACATGAAATGTTGCCATTTCAGTCTTACAGCCCCATCAACTAAATAAGGCTTTGTACCAGAAAAGTGAGGAAAATTATTCACAGAAGAAAATACATTGAAGTGAAATCCTTTCAATCGTGTACAGATCCAGCACTGAGATTCCATTTTCAATAACAGTGGTTTGCAGACTTAGTTAGTAAATAGCAAAACACAACAAATATTAATAAAATCTACATTAATACACACAGTAACGGAAAATAAGCTGAACCTGAACTGTTTCATAATTACTGTGGTCTACTCATCTCTCAATATTCCACTTGCATTAGCTGAAAGGGACAAGAAAGACTATGAACACTAAATGGAAGATCACTTTGTGCTATATAAGCAGTGCAGACTCAGACACTCTAGACAGCTAAGATACCAAGAGAAAAACTCAGATTCCTGGCCAAATCACTACACTGTTTCCTTAATGTTGTAGAGCTGAAGCTTTCTTTAAAGGCTTTTCCTTGTAAGCTCTGTCTTTACATAAGTAAAAAAAAAGCACTGAAGCAGACTTTGTCTTCTCAAGATTACAACAAAGAGCTGCAAGCACAGTTAAAAGAGAGGAATTCAAATAAAAAGGATTGGGCAGGCAGAAAAATGTCTTATTTCCAGATTATTCATAATGTATCTGATACGTTTCAGGAACTGAAAGTAGACAGCTGCTACATGACAAAATGAAACAAAATTTAACTAAATCAAGACTAAGTTTGTAAAAATACAGAAAACATGGAGTTAATGCTGCTGGCCAAAGTCTAAACCAACACTAGGAAGCAAATAGAAAACAAAGTATTCTAAGGAGTCTGTGTAACACATTGAAAGATCACAGGCTCCAGCTAAAATTCAGGAAAAACTTTACAAAAGCCTTTGAGCTTAATGTTTTCAAAGGGAGTTTCAAACACACTTAGCAACAAGAAAATGCTGTGCACAGGGACTTTGGTGAAATAATTTGAACCATTTCTACTAGAAGAATCAGGACAATTGCCAACAGTAATTTCAGTGACTGAGGCAAAACTAGACTTATACTCCAGCAGGAATACCTGTCTACACTGACACTTCTTCTGTTGGGTCTGTTGGGTAAATTATAGGATGTGTTTTCCAAATGCTGGAAACACAAAATGTAGTAAGAATAGGGTATATAGGCTTAGTTCTAGATAAAGTGACAAAGAATACAGAAAATTTGCATTCAAGCAAGAAAAATAACATTTTTGGAAGAACTACAGATGATGGATAGCTTATTTTCTGCAGAAGAAACCAACAGCTTTCCAGAACAGATACCACAATGTCTTTTTTGGGGAAATAAATACTTGGAAGGGTAGGATTGTTTTGTGGAGCTCAAGGAACTTGAAGTGGATAATTTGTTAATTCCACTTCTTTTTCCCCATATTTTTATGTGAGAGAAGTGAATGCTACTGTTAACTGACTGTTACTGTGGGTACAGTATCTCCTGATCTGATTTATAGTATTACTAGATTTCTACTTGTACACCTTTGTGCTTTATTTCTTCAAATGTTTACAGGCAGGGATATAAAAAAAAGCTCATGGGCAAAACTAACTTGACTTCACAATTCTGAGCTGGACTTGTTTTGAGGAATAAGCAGCAAAAAGTTCACTTAAAAAATAAAAACTAATAAAGTTTTTAAAGTAATTGCCTTCATAAAGTATGTATCATTACCAAGATGCAAACAGTTATTTTTACTAATTTTAACCCTGAAATAAACTATAGCACTGGGCAATTGCTTCTGTAGCTATTTAGTGTAAATCTGTACAATGTTTTCAATGTTAAAAGAAAAAGTATTTCAATGGCTTAGAGCCATTTAATACAAACAACTACTAACAACAAAGAATACTCTTTCTTTCACTGTTATACTTCAGAACACGTTCCTGTATTCTTCTATTGTGATACATATTCACGTAATAATGTAGCTCATTGAAGGAGACGGATTTGTGTTATGAAACAGAAACACTTTTGTTCCTTCCGACTACACCACAATATCCTAAAATAAAGAACTGCTGAGAAAAGAAAGCAGGTTGTGTACACAGGTACTACTCTTGAAAAGAATTTGCTGTGATCTGTGTTCTTTCTCAGGTTTTATACTCTTCTCCATGAACAGAAATTTACCCAAAAACCATCCTGATCAGAACGCAGAAAGTAAAATTAGGCCAGGTCTGACTACACACAGTGTTTTATCTAGTCCAAGAAGACACCCTTTGTGGAACTATGGCACCTACAAGATAAACTAAAACATACACTTCCACTTTACTGCCATAAGCTCACATGGGAAAAAAAGACAGTGCTCTGAGCCACCAATATAAATAACACATCTACAGATTTATTTAAAGCTTGGTAAGAAAATAATTGTGAATATAAAAATCAAAACCTCATTCTTAATAGTAGCCCATAATAGTCAGTTTTGACTAAGACAGTAAGAGAATCAAAGTTTGTAGGGATGCAGAAAGATTTTATCCTATCAAGTAGATAGCTGCATGAGTGTGTATTTGTGTTCCTACCCCCCACCTGCCACACACATATATATGAGTACATATGTAATCATGCAAAACGACTTTCCTGTATTTGAAATTTTGCTGAAGATTAAGAGTCTGGTTTTTTGAACATAGGATATGGTTACCTATTGGATTAAACTCATGCATCCTCATGCCTGGAGGTAATTTCTTCTCCCCAATGTGAATATTCTCTATCTTCTGATCAGTTGTGTTTGTTACTGTCACTTGCACAGGTACCACACGATCACCAAAAATGCCTGGCTGTCTTGAGAAGTGATAATGAGCTGCTAATCCTTTCCCGCTCATTCGATGAAGTAGTTCATGCGTTTTTGTTGGCACAGAGACTTGCGTAGTAACCTGTTAAGTACAACACAACAGTTGGCAAATGCTTTAAGTTAAGACTAGTAAAAATGATGATTGAATATTGCACTTTCCACTCAGCTAGAGCACCTGCTTTCAAGTTGGAATTTTAGTGAACCAGAAACATGTAAGGACATATTCAAATGCATAAATCAAATTGCAGTAATAGATAACAGGTAACAGAGCCTAAAAACATTTCTGGTGCTGAAAATAACTTTGCTGTGTCCACCTCACTTTCCACTATAAATCTGTTTTCAATTTTTTAGCTTTACAGTTAGCTATCGAATTACCAATTTTTTTAAGAGTTACAATTAAATAGTTAAGTTTCTTCCAACAAGAAACATTCTATGCATCAGAACTCAAGGGTGTTCCCAAACTCATTGTGTAATGTGAAAGTATAGTGAGAAATCGTCTTCTGCTTTTCTTGTTAAAACCACAAAAAATGTTACCTAAGAACTACAGCAGTGAAATAGTAAAAACATAGCTATATAGAGCGGAAGGATGCTGACACTTTTTAAATAGTCTTGCTGCTTAAAGCAGTAACAGAAATCCCAAGGATGCTTCGGTCCATTCTATCCAGCAGAAATAGCATGAAAAAAAGACATACAGTGCGCAAACAAATTCCCAGATACTACTGACAAGGAAATCATGAGCTCAAAAGTACAGAAGTCAGGCATATGCAGAAACATGCAGACAAGTGAATTTGAATTCTTTACACAAGTTTTAAGGAAAAATTAGAGTTATTTTAAGCTATATTTATAAAATAATGACCTCTGTGACATCACATGACCAGACTCACAGGTAATGCAAAATGAATGGAAAAGGTGTAATTTCTAAGGACCTTCACAGTTACTGAACATTCAAAACACCTTTAAATAGAAGTCCCAAACTTTCACAAATTAATAGTCTGCTTAGTTTTCTAGAAATAACTGACAAGGTCAAACTCTCAAAAAACAACTCAGTTGCCAGGAAATAATAAAGGAAGTACTTTGAATAATAAGTATCTTATTGGTACACAGAAAGAGACAATAACAGTAAGAGGTTATTAGCAGTCAAATTAGCATGTTAGTTAAACCATTACTCAAATAATGAACAAAACTCAAGTTTTAAGATGGAATTTAAACCTATTTTTAAGTTTAGGCTTAGCATCTAACTTTAAATATTTAATTCAATCTGAGCAGGACATGCATAATAGAAAAATTATTTCATTAAAAGGTTCTCCCATTTTACATTAACAAGTTTAGGATATATGTGTAATTCATGTTAACACAAGTATTTTGAAGTACACTACCTTCTTTGTGTTAACTTATGGCTGGATTTATCAATAACATTTATTAATAGGAATAAAACCATAAAAAGTTAGTAGTCAGAAGTCATCATGTAGATACACAGAATCATAGAACTATTAAGGTTGGAAAAGATCTCTAAGATCTGTGTCCAGCTGTTAAGCCAGCCCTGCCATCTTCAGTAAACCATGTTCCCAGGTGTCACGCTCACATGCTTTCTGAAGACTCCCAAGAACGGTGATTTTACTACTTCCCTGCACAGCCCATTCCAATGCTTGATAATTCTTTCAGTGAAGAAACTTCTTCATAATACCCAACCTAAACCTCCCCTAGCACAACACGAGGCCATTTCCTCTTGTTCCATTATTTACTTGCGAGAAGAGGCTGACCCCCACCTGGCTACACCCTCCTTTCAGGCAGTTGTAGAGAGTGATAAGGTCAATCCTGAGCCCCCTTTTCTCCAGGATAAAAAACCTCAGCTCACTCAGCTGTTCCTCATAGTGTGCTCCAGACCCTTCACCAGCTCCACTGCCCTTCTCTGGACTCACTCCAGCACCAAAATGACCTTCCTGAACTGCAAGGCCCAAAACTAAACACAGGTCTCGAGGTGTGGCCTCAGCAGTGCTGAGTACAGGGGGACAGTCTTGGGGTGAGACAGGGACAATCCCTGCCCTGGTCCTGCTGGGCACACTGTTACTGATTCAGGCCAGGATGCCATTGGCCTTCTTGGCCACCTGGGCACACCCTGGCTCGTGTTCAGCTGCTGTCACCAGCAGCCCCAGGTCCTTTTCCTGTGGGCAGCGTTGCAGCCACTCTGCCCCAGCCTGTGGAGCTGCCTGGGGTTGTTGTGACCCAATGGCAGGACCGGCTCTGGGCCTTGTTGAACCTCACACCACTGGCGTCAGCCTTTCGGACCTTTGCCTTTTACAAACCTGTGCTGGCTGGGCCAGATCCCCTGGTTGTCCTGCATGTGCTGCATGATGGCACCCAGGATGAACTGCTCCAAAATGCATACACATAGAGAAAAAAAACTCTCAGTATACTTAGATTGTACCATCAAATCAAGTTTAAATTAATCCTTTCTGTGATTTTTAGAGATTTTAATCTATGCCCCCTTCAGCATTACTTGTTCTTTCAGTAATAATTTCACTTGTGAGCCCATTCACTTGTATTTTCAACATCATTCTATATACTTTAAAAAAAATTCAAAGGACACTCAGAATAATGACATTATGTTTAAACCACCTTTCTTGCTACAGAACATTAATTTTCACTTGCATTTAATCTGGCAGTACTAGAAATAAATAAAACATATGTATGCTGAACAAAGCAATTTAATTCTAGAAAATAAGAGTTTTCAAAGCCTCTGCTTGCTAGCAAGGATTTTCAGCTGACAAAGGCTGATGTGACTGTAATGTGATGTATTTAACAGCTGCATCAATCTGGTAAATAGTTTTTTGTTTTAATCCTAAAATTTTTAATGCAATTGCGATAAAACCCATGGGGCAGATACCTGCAATCACTCTGGGGTTAAAATAAAACCACACAGAGTTAACAGAGGCATCTACTAACCAGCAGATAATCTCCTACAAATCTTACACAGCATATGTTTAAATAATAGAAGTCGCTTGTGTACCTTTGGATGGTTTATGAAAATAACCAATCAATTCTGCAGACACAACATTATTTCTAAAGGAAATCTATGTGACTCATGATGCCTGCAGATACACAGAGACAAACCACACATATTTTATCAGTTTATTACAGTAAG
This sequence comes from Oreocharis arfaki, assembly GCA_013398015.1. Lineage (NCBI taxonomy): Eukaryota > Metazoa > Chordata > Aves > Passeriformes > Paramythiidae > Oreocharis > Oreocharis arfaki. The sequence goes on from VZRR01000411.1 coordinate 36,053, forward strand.
CAAATAAGCGTGGAATGAGAGTGCACATAACTGTCTACTTAACGCTTACTGAAACATTTATAAGAGCTGTTATCTCCCTAATAACAGACAGACAGTGTGCAATTTTAGAGAAGAGAAAAGCTTCATATTTTTTAACACTTCACTAAAAAGTAACTGAAGAGTGTAAAATGAAAAATACTCTGTGCAGTTAGCTGGTAATGGACCATATTATCAACTCAAGTTAGATTTATAGGATACAAACTAGTCACTAATAGTTATTTTATGACAGAGCGTGTCTGCTTTTTGGGGTTTAGATTATTAAGATTAAACTTGCAAAACTTTTTTTTATACTGCTGTTTAGAAAGACAGTAAAAAAAATTAAAATATTGACTGTCCTCCCACCCCATTTTGACTGAAAGCAACCACATGTAGGGACTCCACAGTGATATCATATGGTTACACTGCCTTGGTACCAGTCAGACTGGCCAAAAGGCTGACTGCACATGCTGAAAGATAATTCATCACCCTAGAAGAACTGCAAGTATTTTTAAACTAGTTCTTGTATAAGAACAAGGGCAACATTAGGGTTCAGTCGTCCCCTCCCCCCNGGGAAAAGTGTAAGATCACTGATAGTACCAATTCTGGCTTTTTTTATCACAACTGAGCTGACTAGTTACAAACCACTGAATCCTCCCAATATGAACATGTTTCTTTTTGCACACTCAAAAGTCCTTATTAATTAAGATTACATTGATACAAAAAACTATTTCCCGTAATTATTTAAAATAAAAAGCACTACATGGTTTATTAAACCTACTACAGAAAACAGAGGCGGACATACATTCCTGCATGAAATACCACAGAATCAGAATGGTTAGAACTGGGAGGGACCTTAAAGAAGCATTGTTATTATTAATACTACTATTACTACATATACAGAATTCTATTTGTTTTCTTTTGTATTTGTTCCTTAGTTTAAAAATCCTGCAATAATGAACATAGATCAATTAGTGATCCTAATCCATAAATGTATATATCTTTGCATAAAACATATATTATTGGGAAAAAAATATTTGCTTCTAAGGATGATGAAAACTATAATTCTATTCTTCTAATTTACATTCTGTTAAAGCAGTGGACTACATCATTTAATCTAAGTAATCCTCCTACTGGCAATATCCATGACATAATCCAAGAATTACCTACTGAGCTGTGAGAGCTATAGCCTCTCTCACACTCATGGTGAGGCTATGCTCCAGTAACTCTGCAACAGCTACGAGGAGAAGGGCTATCACATAGCCCAGCCACATTTACATGATCTTTCAACTGAAGCAATGAGAACAATTTAACTATAAATTTATACTATTAGGAGAAAGATGGAAAACCAGAAAAACAAAAGTCAACTACTGGCAGGAAACATGATCTTTTGCTCAATTAACAGTTATATATCACTCACGGACACAAGGCAATGTCTCCCTTATACAGCTCTTATAAAAATAATTAATAATTCATAAAAAGGTAAAATAAAATGCAAGCAAAGAATGTCAGCATCCTAATCTGCATTATTTCAAGAGGCTGTTAGAAATACCAACATTACAGCATCCCTAAGCCACAATACTATAGATTGCCAAAGTAATGACAGAATCCCTCTGACAGGGAGCAAGGAAACCAAACAAGCAAGCTAGCTCCTACTCTGTACAACCTAAGAAAAGCAACTGGATACCGTCATTCAATTTGGGCTAATTTATCTAGACATACATACACTCAAGAACATCCTGGTGAATTCTGGAAAACACTTTCCACCAAAGGTGTGTTTAACTGCTCTACATCTTCTAAAAGCCATGCCTGCTAGGAACGCCTTCAGTTTCTAATACATCCTAACTCTCTTCTTTTTGCATTGTCACCAACTTTTAGGCTCTACACTTCCCTTAATTATTAACATGTCAATGAGGCTAATTGAAAATTACCATATTAATAATCATGTCTTTAAACTGTTAGTGATTTTTGACAATTTCAGACATTATAAAATGAGTTCCAAAAATTCTTACTTGATTTCAATATTGATAGATTAACACTTTTGTCTCCAAAACCTTGCAAGGAAAATAAAATCCAAAAGAAATAAAACCCTAAATTGCTCAAATAGCTTCCACTGATTTTTAAATCATTCAGAGATGAATCTCAAGCAAAACACCACTTTTATTATGCTGCCCATAGTCTGCCTCTTTAAAGCTCCCAAAATTATTTCTCTGCCCTTTTTTTTTTTACTGTAATATCTGTATGGTCTCAAATCATCCTTTCAAGAAGAATCACGTGCTCATCAAACAGCTTGGGTTGGAAGGAACCATAATGAACATCAAGTTTCAATGTCCCTGCCATGGGCAGACACACCTTTCACTGGATCAGGTTGCTCAGAGCTCCATCCAACCTGGCCTTGAACACTGCCAGGGATGAGGTATTCACAACTTGACTAGACAACCTGCTGCACTGTCTCAGCACCCTCACAGAACAGAATTTCTTCCCAACATCTAATCTAAACCTGCCCTCTTTCCCCCTTATCCTGTCACTTTCCCCCTTATCCTGTCACTACACGTCTTGTAAAAAGTCTCTCTCCATCTTTCTAGTAGGCTCCCTTCAGGTACCAGAAGGCTGCAATTAAGTCACTCCAAAGCTTTCCCTTTTTTCAGCCTTTCCTCATACGGGAGGCAATCCATCCCTCTCTACTCCTCTTGTCGGCCTCCTCTGGACTCGCTCCATGTCCTTCCTGTGGGACCCCAGATCCAGCTGGGACCTCAACGCTGGATGCAGCACTGCAGGTGGGGTCTCAGCAGAGCAGAGCAGAGGGGCAGAATCCCCTCCCAGGCCCTGCTGGCCGCGCTGCTTTGGATGCAGCCCAGGACACGTTTGGCTCTCTGGGCTGTGAGTGCCCATGGCTGGGTCGTGTCCAGCCTCTCAGCCACCAGCACCCCCAAGTCCTTCTGGGCAGGGCTGCTCTGATCTGTCCATCCCCAGCCTGTGCTGATACCGGGGTTGCTCTGACCCAGGTGCAGCACCTTGCACTTTGCCTTGGTAAACTGCATGAGATTCCCATGGGCTCCCTCCTAGAACTTGTCCAGGTCCCTCTGGATGACATCCTGCTCTTCAGGTGTGGTAACTGTACCACCTCACTTGGTGTCACCAGCAAATTTGCTGAGGGTGCATTTGATCCCTTTGTTTATTTCATTAATGAAGATATTAAGTAACACTGGTCCCTGAGGGACACCACCTTGTCACTGATGTCCATCACGGCTCTGAGACACTGAACACTGTGGAAGTCAGTGAACCTAATAAACAACGGACTAAGAGAGTCCATTGTTGGGACATCCCCTAAGAGCCCAGTTCTGTTCCCTGGTTGGCTCATTGGCTTCCCTGCCCCCTTTTTACCTTATCTACTAAGTTCTCCTATTTCCCTGTTACCCCATTAGCCCTTAACCCCTTGCCACTCACCCTAACCCTGCCTACGTACCGCCCCATGCCCTCAGTTCATTGGTCCCTGATGCTCTCCGCTCCCCCGTATACAAGCCGAAACACTGCGTTGTTCGGAGTCCTTCGTCCCTGACCCGTTTGTGGTGTGGCTGCCATAAACTTCCCATGGATTACCGTACGAAGACCCTTCCTGACTCTTTGCCATCACTCTATAGTTAAGGTAGCCACTAGCTAACAACAGAAAACCACCCTCTGGATGTGGCCATCCAAACACTTTCTTATCCATCTAACATTCCACCCACAAAATCTACCTCTCCAATTAGACAAAGGGGGAAGCAAAATAGGGAGAGCAGGAGGGCAGAATGAAGGGGACCCAAAAGGCAGGGGAATCCCACTTGTTCCCTTATCCCATTTCACCCCTCGATCCCATCTGATGTCCACACTTTACTTCTTCCCAGTTTGCCACGTTTATGATGGTATTTCCATTATCCCAGTCTCCTCCCCTTCTCCCAGCTTCTCTCACTTGTGGTAGACTGTGTCAAAGGCTTTACAGAAGTCCAGAAAAATTGTATCTGTAACCCTTCCCTTATCCACAGATGTATCACTCTGAAGCGTCCTAGAGGCTGCAATCTCCTCCCCCAAGAAGCAATGTATTTCCCCACCCCTTTTCTTCTTTATATGTCTCCCCTTCCCACAGCGTCCTGCCTTCCCTGCTCCTGGTCCTGGCCCCTCCCTCGAGTCCCCCCTATCGGCCCCTGTACCCCAACTCCGCTCAGGTACCGCCCCTGTGCCCTGAGACCGCTGGCCTGTGTGCTCTCTCTGTCCCCACCCCCGCCCCCGTACAAAACCCCAGACCCTTCCCCATTCCCGGTCTTTGCCTCTGGTCTTTGCCTCTGGTCACCATGCGAATCAAGATCTCCTGAGGTCACCATGCAGAGACCATCTTCTCGCCTCCCTTGCCGCCACCACGTTGCAGGAGCAGACAAAACCTGAGCTGGCCTGTGGCTCTCCCAGCCAGGGACAGCGCAGTGACCAGCCTGCAGAAAGAAGGCTGGGGGACCAAGGCGCTGACCCAGGCTTGGGCAGAGATGCTCTCTGGCCATCCTGCATGTGGCTGCCATACCACCCCAGGCAGGCCACAACAAACTGCAACATCATTCCATCATAGAAAGCCACTGGCTTGGTCAGACAGGATTTGTCATTCCTGCAACCATGCTGGCTGTCCCAAATCACATTCAGATCCCCCATGTGTCTTAGCACAGCCTCCAGGAGGATCTCTTCCATCATCTTCCCAGGCAAAGAAGTGAGGCTGACAGGTCAATAGTTCCCAGGGTCTTCCTTTTGTCCTTTCTTAAAGATGGATACCATGTTTTCCATTTTCCAGTCACCTGGGACTTGCCCTGAGTGCCATGCCTTTTCAAATGTCATGGAGAGTGGATTGGCAACTCCATCAGCCAGTTCTCTCAGGACTCTGGGATGCATCTCCTTGGGTACATTCAGGTTCCTCAGGTGGTCACAAACCTCATCTTCTCTTATAGCAAGAGGGACTTTGCTCCCAGTCCTCACCTTGTTATCCACCCAGTCAAGAGGTGTGGGAAGAGCTTCCCATTGAAGACTGAGGCAAAAGCTGTTAAGTACCTCAGCCTTCTCTTTGTCTGTTGTTACCAGTTTTCCAGTGTTGTTTGTCAGAGGGGGTACCCCTTCTTTGACCTTCCCTTTCTGGTTGACATACCTGTAGAAACCCTTCCCGTTATTCTTTGTGTCCCTTGCCAGCTTCAGTTCCAGTTTTGCTGCCTTGGCCTTTCTCATCCCCTCCCTACAAAACCGTGCTTCATCTCTAAACTCTTCCTAGGTCACCTGTCCCAGTTTCCACTGCCTGTGCATTTGCTTCCTTCCCTTCATTTTCACCAGCAAGTTCCTGCTCAGCCATGCCTGTCTCTTGCGCTCCTTGTCTGATTCCTTGCTCCTGGGGACTGCCACCTCCTACATGCTATGGAAGAGCTCCTTAAAGATGTGCCAGCTCTCTTCTACTCCCTTGTCCCTGAGGGCAGTCTGTCAGGGGATCCCACTGACTAGGTCTTCAAAGGACTGGAAGTCTGCTTTCCTGAGGTTCAAGAGCCGGACTTTTACTCCTTACCCAACCCATATCCCTCAGGACTGCACACTCCACCAGTGCGTGATCCCTGCAGTCCAGGCTGCCTCCAGTCTTGGTGTCCCAGTTAGCTCACCTGCACTGGTGGCCAACAGATCCTGTAACACATTCCCTCTGGCAGGGCTGCCTATCACCTGGTCAGCAAGTTACCCTCTATGCATTCAGGAGTCTCCTGGATTGCCTAGAGCCCTGCGAGCTCCTGGATTGCCTAGAGCCCTTCTGCCAGCAGCTGCTGGGGTGGCTGAGCTCCCCCTGCAGCACAAGACCCTGCGGGCACAGGCCTCCTGCGGCTGGAGCCGAGGTTTTGTCACTGGGCTGCCCTTGGTCAGGCGGCTGTAGCAGACCCCAGCCACAAGGCTCCCTTTGCTGCCTCGCTCTCCGACTCCTACCCACAGGCTTTCCACCTGCTCACAGATATAAGCTGAGAATCTTGAGGTGATAAAAATCTTCAGTAGTGCTAAATTATCCATTTCCTAATACTTTTATACCCTTTAGATTTTTCAATGGTTTTCTTAAAACAGAATCAACTAGACAGAATTGCAGTTACTCTATATGAATAAAAAGTATTGCTCTTTGAGCATAAAAATGACTATATGATGTAAAGGAACCAGAATCGGGGCTTAACCTAGAGTTCATGAACAGCAGAAAACTCCAGTAGTTCCATACCAGACTAATCAAGAACTTTCAAAATGGAGTGTGCACCTGTTCTGTGTAATTGGGGGCCAGTGAGACAGCTTGCATTTTGCATAAATAATAGAGCCTAAAGCTTTGTATTACAATAACACCTGGTTTTATTTGAGATTTGGCATCTTTGCCTTTTTTTTCTGCTGAGCATAGTGAATCACATGAACAATCCAATGAAAATATTAGTAAAATCTTTTAAAACAGCACATAAGAAAGAAGTTCAGTAGCTACAAAATGGGAATATTCTCATGATTAAGTCAGTTTTTAAACAATCATGAAGATAAGGGCTAAAGTCAGTCATGTAATTATGGGTACAAACCTTGGTATAAATTCAGAAGTATACATTCTCCTCCAGAAGGTCTGCTGGGGTCATTAGTGGACTATAAAAAGGGCTTAAACACATACCAAGGAAATTTTTTTTTGTAATAACACTAACAGAAAATCCCTACACTTAAACTGGTGAAATTCGTACCTGTGCATGGGAGACCTCAAAATTCTCTATCCTTCTGTCCTCTGTGAGGTGAAAAGCAGATGGTCTGGTGGCTGATGCATATGTCAGACTTTCATGAAGCAGCATGAAACACTTAGTCATTAGGTGTTTCAAGGAAAGGCATTCTCCCAATACAAAACCAAGTAATTTACTTCAGTTTTGTGATTCCATTCTTCCACTGACCACTAAACTGCAAAGTCTGAGGAATGCACTTTAGAACATGGTTTAGTGGTGGATTTGGCAGTGTTAGGTTTGCAGTTGGACTTGATCTTTTACAACCTCAATAATTCTTTGATTCTGTGACTACCTGAAGTAGTTCAGGAGTTAGAAAAACAGAGTAAGGTGTCAGCCTCACCTTGCAACCTAATTATGAATTTGAAACAGTGGACATTGCTGAGAGGGATTAATATAGATTTTGGCATTGAGTCTAAATGACTTCAAAGAAGTTCCTACAAATGGTTTCTAGTATATTCTTTTGAATTTTGGCACAAAGCCAGTAGTCTAGAGACCTCTAAAGTAAAAACATACTGAACCCTACTGGCCATAATGTATAATCTTACAGTTAGGTTTATACCATAACAACTCTTGCATATTGGTTCCTTTCAACAGAAACATATAGCTCAAATTCTTCCCCAGAAAAGGACTTCATGTGTCAGGATAACTGTATGATACAATTGAAACACTTCCACACAGTATCACCCACAAGCCAAAGTGAATTCTGCCTTTACTACACTATATTTGAAATCCAGTACTGGTATTTATGAAAGCCAAAATGCAAATTACATCTTCACCACCTTCATACAACTGTATTTGAATCTCGTTCACTACACTGTTGTTGAAGAATGCAACATGTTATTTTGGCTTCTATCAGGATGATCCTAATGCACAGTAGACCACTCACAAGGACAAAAACCTGAAATAAGCACCGAACTCACTGCACATAGACATCTATATCAGCACTTCCTCAATGCAGAAGAATCTCTGTGTGTACCACACTACATCTATTATACATGATATTGATGTGCCAATTTTCTTCAAGTTTTATTTAATTACATACATAATATTTTAACCTAAACAAACATAGTCCTTAGACGGCAAAAAATTACAGCTGACCTAAGGCCACACTAACATATAGTTTTTCTGTGATTTGTTTTCCTTAAGCTTTTTCATCCTTAAAAAGCAAGGAAAAAGAATCATGCACTACAGTTAGTAGCCTGTTAAGCAACAAAGAGGTTTATTTATAACCAATTACCTTCAGTTTATTTGTTTAAATTTAGAAGCACATTTCTATTTTTTTTGACTCAGAAAAAAAATTTGTGGTGTCAAATGATGTATTCATCCTTCTCAAGGACCTTTCTTTTCACACTCATAAGAAGAAACACCCCTCAATCCCATCCACACTGCTCAGAGCAATGCAAGCAACACCAAGCACAGCATGCTGCAGGCAAAAACCTCACCCTACAGATGTCTCTAATGATGGCTCCACATACATACACAGACACTGAACGTATCCAGTAGCTGTGGCCATTGTTAAGATCCTTAGCTATGTTGATGACTGACGGCAAATTAGGTAGGTAACTTTTTCTCATCTACTTTTGAAACTATCTTGGTACTACTAATATAGAGTATTACTGCTACTATTGTCTAAGACTGCCACAGACTGTTAGCTTACCGAGCATAAACGCAGCAGCAGGAAGACTGTGACAATGACCATTTATTAAAACTTAGTCCATTTTAAAACATCTTTTAGTACACAAATGTATTTCATAGTAGTTCAAATTTATGATTCACGTAGCAAGCATACATCTAATGCTGCTGGTGTACAAAGGTCCTTCAGTGTAAACGGTATAATGACTTTTGTACTTTTTTTCATAAAACATTCCAAAACAATTACACAGACCTCCTTTTGCAGTCATAAATTCCTAAATTGCACTATGCAACTGAAAGATCTATTTTAGAATCCTTACAAATGTACCTTTCCCCTACTCTTCGGTCATCTTCAAATCAAGAACAAAGATGTCAGAGCCTAGAAACAACAAGCAATACTTGCAACCATGCCAAGGTGGAAATGTTTCTTAATCCAAGTGAACAAAAGTTAAAAATGAAAATTTTTATCAACTGCACAGAAGTATGAACATTCTAGAGCTACTTTTTTTAGTCTTAGTATGTCAAGACCCTGTT